>JARBWK010000011.1:107704914-107944728 GCA_030556195.1 Anolis apletophallus
ACCCCATCCCTAGCAAACCCCCCTTCCATGATATATTGGGAGTATCGGTTGTACCATGCAGCAGGGGCAACCACTCCACGATTTTTTCCCTTTTTGCGGGATTATCCGCCCGGGGATTTTTTTTGAGAAGACCACCCCTAAGAAACGATGTTTTAATTTTTATTATTATTTCTCCATTGCCTTGGCAGTTGACGTGGCGTCAAGCTGCATTCCTTTCCTCCCTTTGAATCCAGCTCAATGCTAAGAACCTGCGTTGTATTGTCTCCCCGTTCCTTTTCCTTTTTGAAAGGTCTATCTCACTTGATAGATGGCTCTTAAAACCCACTCTTTTGGGAGGAAAAGTCAAGTTGAATGAAAGAGAGGGGGAGCCTTAGAGACGTGAACAAAAGAGGTATTAGCCTCCTTTGCCCCAGACCTGATGGAAGCCAGTGCCGATAATAATCCACTCCACTCAGAGCCACCGCAGGCCTATCTCCTCCAACAGTATCACATAATGCAATGCTTCTGGTGTGAAAGACACCTCAATTAAACCCCATACCTAGCAAATCCCCCTTCCATGATATATTGGGAGTATCAGGTTGCAATTTCCATGTCAGCAGGGCAGCAAATCCACTCCACGTTTTACCTTTTGCCTTTGCTGGCATTATCCAAGGTCCTGGCATTATTCTTTTGAGAAGACCATCCCATAAGAAACCGTACAGTCATTATTATTATTATTACCTTTTATTTATACCCTGCTTTTTCTCTCCACAAGGAGTTTCAAATCAGCTTAAACTTGTTTATTACTTTCTAATAAGAAACAGCACAATCGTTTTAATGGTTATCTCCATTATCTCCACAATGCGGCTGGTGGGGACGAGAGACAGGGCCTTCCCGGATGTGGCCCCCCGCCTGTGGAATGCGCTGCCTAGTGAAATTCGATCGACCCCATCCCTCCTGGCGTTCAGGAAAAAAGTAAAATCTTGGCTTTGGGACCAGGCCTTTCCACAATAGCAAAATGCAGCATCTTTGACTGGAATGGAATTGACAAGCTGATATATGTTTATGTTTATTTATACTCTTCTTTTCCTCTCCACAAAGGAGACTCAAAGTGACTATTATTATCTCTATAGACAACCACATTCCTTTCCATTGTTATTGTTGTTGTTGTTATTGTTATGTTTATGTTTATTTACACTACGCGTTTTCTTTCCACAAAGGAGACTCAAAGCAGGTATTATTATCTCCATAGACAACCACATTCCTTTCCATAAACTCAGGAAGAATTTGTATTGATATAAACAACAAACAAGGCACTTCTGAACCTAACATTTATATCTTGTAGGTTTTTAATTGCATTGTTCTTAAAGTTGTGCGCTGTAAGAGAGAATATGTTGTTGTTGTTGTTACTATTATTATTATTTTACTGACACAAAAACACAGTATGTCACAGCAAGCAAGATCTCTATACTGGATTCCGTATCACAAAATCACAAGTCGAACACTTCCCAAGAGACTGTGTGATGTATTTTCGAGTGATGCGAGCAGATCCAAGCCTTTTGCAGTTGACAGATCAAGATTTTGTCGATGTTTATTGTTTCCAAATGCCAACTGAAATCTTTTGGCATGGCACCCAGTGTGCCGATGACCACTGGGACCACCTGTGCTGGATTATGGCAGAGCCTTTGCAGTTCAAATTTGAGGTCCTGATAACAGCTGAGTTTTTCCTGTTGTTTTTCCTCAATGCGACTGTCACCTGGTATGGCAACATCAATATTTTTCTTTTATTTTCCATAATCATGATGTCTGGTGTATTGTGTTCCAAATCCTTATCAGTCTGGATTCGAAAGTCCCACCGTATTTTTGTGTGCTCATTTTCCACTACCTTTGCAGGTTTATGATCCCATCGGTTCTTTACTGCTGGCAGGTGGTACCTGTGACATAAGTTCCAATTCATCATTTGGGCCACAGAGTTGTGCCTCTGTTTATAGTCTGCCTGTGCGATTTTCTTGAGGATATGAGCCATGGTTTCATCCGCTTCCTTGCACATTTTGGGTCATCAGCTGATTTTGTGATCCTGGCCTTAATGGCATTGGTTCTGATGGCTTGCTCCTGGGCTGCAAGAACCAGGCCGTCTGTGTTCTCCTTCTTCAGGGTTCCATTCGTGAGCCATAACCAGGTCTTCTTCTTATCAACTTTTCCTTCAATTTTGTCAAGGAACTTCTCATGCAATGCTTTGTTGTGCCAGCTGTCAGCTCTGGTTTGGAGTGCAGTTTTCTTGTACTGATTCTTTGTCTGCTGTGCTTTGAGAAGTTTCTGATTGTTGACTTCAATTAAAACAGGTTCTTGGCTTTCCTTGACATATTCTGCCAGGGCGTGTTTTTCTTCTTCAACTGCTTGTTTTACTTGTAAAAATCGTCTGCCACCAGACCTTCTAGGCAGATAGAGCCAGTCACCACCTGTTGTAGATGAGTCCTTGAGCAATGCTGAAAGCATGGAGGTTGAAGCTAGGAAGGCAAAATGGGTTAGTCGAGAGCAGGAGTCAGATGAGGAACGGGAGAGGAAAAGAACCTAGCAAATACTTAGTGAACCTACTGATGAGGATTCCTTTCTCTGGGGATGATGCGTCTGACCATGATGAGCCAACTATGGGAAGTGGGGGTGGGGATTCTGAAGATGTGCCTAGCGATATGAACTGGACCAAAGTACAGGAAGTGTGTGATATTTGTGCAGAACCAACTAGCAGCGATACGTTTGTGGGGTTTGCTGGGGATGGGAATTGGAGTACAGATGACCAAACTTTGTCTTGTGGAGAGCTAAGTTGTGACAGGAGAAGGAGAGCTTGGCAAGGGAGGCAAAGGACTGCCTGTGAAGCTGCAATAGCAGCTGAGAGGGCTAATGATGGGGCGTCGGCTCGTTCGAGTTCTAATGAGAACTTGTGAATAAAGTGAGACTTGGAATTGGGGGTTCCTTGCAGTTGGCAAGGTGTTGCTGGGTGCCCGTGTCCTGCCTTTGTGTGCTGTGTTTCCTGCGTTCCTGTGGATTGACTCTTGGACGTGAGTTTGGATCCTGCTCTACCTTCGTGGACTTGGGTATTGTATTGGCTGGGTTCCATTTCTTGTGTCCTTTTGGTTACACAATGTTTACTCCCTGTGTGCTAGTTGCTGCTGCCTGCTTCGTGCTGACCCTGGACCGGATTATCAACGCTGCTGTTTCTCCTTCGCAATGACTCGGATTGGTATATTGTTGCTGCCGCTTCCTCCTCGCTGATGCCGGATTGGTTTGACTACGTGTTTGCTGCCTGCTCGTTTCGACTTCTGGACTTCGCTGACGCTTCTTCGCTTTCTGCTTTCATCCCCCCAATTGATGTTAACATTGTGTGCCTTTTTTCCCTGTGTTGTGCTACGTTTTGAGCTTACTGTGGTTTTTCAGGAGAGATAATCCGAGTTTTTGTGTTTGAGACTTTTTGGGCCAGTTTGGTCACTATTTTGAGTTACGTTTACGCTCACGCTGAAGTTGAAGTGTTTTTGGGTCAGTTTGGCCCTTTTTTGAGTTCTTTGTGCTGTTTTGAATAAACTTTGCTTTACACTCTACTGGGCTTGTCTCTTTAAGGCTCTCTGTGTTGCGACAACACTGCTGCGAGGATGATGGGCCCTCCTTGTTGTGGTGGGGGACTTAACTACCCCAAGGATGCTGAGAGCTGTCCAACTGAGGAGTGGGACTAAGGTCTCAGCTGAGGAATGGGACTAAGAGCACCCAACCCATTAGCACTAAAAAGAAACAAACCAAAACAAAGTCTACAGTATACTAGCTCAGACGATGCCCAGGATAAAAAGGACCGTGGTGGATGCTGCTGACTCTGGGCATCCATCGACAAGTGGGCTACAGAATCAAAATACAAATGGCAGACATCTACAATGCCAGAAAACCACAAATTATCGTTGTTGTTATTACTATTATATCAGGTTCCTTTCTTAATGAAGGCTGCATCTACACTGTCAAACTATAACTCCCAGTATTTCAAGTCGGTGAAATTGATGCCAAACTCCTTTAATTCTGCCATGTAGATGCAGGGATATATATCTATCTCCATCCATCCCACAAATAATTCCTTCTGCAAGTCTTTCATAATTCATTTTGACAATAGGTGGTGCTCTGTCACAAAAGTTGGATGGAAAGGGAGGCTTTCTTCAAACCCTAAAATATACTTTGCATCTGGAGTCAATAGAGTTTCCTTCTCTGGAGAATTTTAAACAAAGTTTGGATGACCATCTGTTGGGAGGGATTGAATTGCGTATTCCTGTGATTAAGAATGGGGTTGGAGTAGATGACTTTTAGGGATCCCTTCGAATTGGAGTGGGATATGAATTCCTTTGGAGTCTGATAGAGTCTTCTTCAGCAAAGTTTGGAAGGCCATCTGTTGGGAAGGATTTCATTGTATCTTCCTGTGTGGCGGAATTGGGGAGGACTGGATAGCCTTTGACGATCCCTCTCAATTGTAGTTGAATATCAATTGCTTGGTGGCCCAGGAGTCTCCTTCCTTCTCTTGGAGGGCTTAAATCAGAGGCTGAGTGGGCATCTGTCAGGAAGGATAAGATTGTGTCTTTCAGTCTGGCAGAATAGAGTTAGAATGGATGACCTTTGGGGGTCCCTTCAAACTCTAGGATTCTATGGTTTTATTATTATTTTAAGCAGAGATTCTAGGGACATCTGCCAGGAGGGCTTGGATTGTGCTCCTATGTGGCAGAATGGGGTTAGACTGGATGGCCCTTAGAGATCCCTTCCAGTTCTAGTGGAGTTCCAATTCTAGTCCTGTGGATGGATGGCCATCTGCTGGGAGGGCTTTCCTTGTGTCTTCCTACCTAGCAGAATAGTGGTTGGAATGAATGGCCTTTGGGGGATCCCTTTCCAGTTCTAGTCCTGTGGAGTCTCCTTCCTTCTCTGGAGCTCTTTCAACAGAGGCTAGGTGGCCATCTGCTAGTAGGGCTTTACTTGTGTCTTCCTACCTGGGGGAAGAGAGGTTGGAATGGATGGCCTTTGGGGGCCCTTTCAATTCGAGGAAGAAGTACCTTCTTGCTGCATCGATCCAGAAGAACAAAGTGGAGGCAGCATGGCATGCATTTTTCAGAAAAACATCTAGGTTTGGGGATGATTTTACAGAATTGGACACGATGCGGTTGCATCACTGGGTGAGCTAATAAGAGATTCGGTGCCAAAACCACTGACTGGATTGCTTTTCGTGATCAAAGTGACGAAGCGCTCCCACTTGGCAAAGGCTTTTGCTTCCCTCCCCCCTCCCCAGCTAAAAAAAAAGTCAAGAGGCAAGAGAAAAGATGGCAAAGAACTGCCAAGCAGACGCTCTTCTTCTTTTGCAAAACCATAAATATTGCTCTCTCTGGCAACTCTTTCCTTCCTTGAATATCAATGTGGGCCTTTGTGCATGAAGACCCAAGGAGATTGCAGGCAGATCTCTTGAATGGGAGACCTTTCAGATCTTTTGCAACTCTGCTCAGGTCTTGCAAAGCCCAGTCTGATAATATTAATATTAGTAGTTTATTTATTTATTTATTATTCGTTCTTATATACCGCTCCTTCCGGCGGGCTCAGGGCGGTTTACATAAAAACATATAGCATAATCACAATTTAATACAGCAGCAATAAAATCTAAAAGTCTAAAAACATAACTACACCTAACAAGCATCAACATAGCAATTACAAATACATTCCAAGAAGTGCTAACTCAAGGGCCAGCAAGGTTGAAGGCTTGCCTAAATAGAGCTGTCTTGCAAGCTCTCCGAAATGGGCCCAACTCCTTAATAGCACGGACCACATCCGGCATGGAATTCCATGAGGATGGTGCTGCCATGAAGAAGGCTCGATCGTGTCGTCGACAGCCGACAGGACTGGATCGAGGGGACTACTAGGAGGTTCTGTTCTTCTGAACGCAGTGATCTCGGGGGAACATATGGGGTAAGGCGGTCCCTCAGGTACACCGGCCCTAGACCATACAAGGCCTTGAAGGTCAAAACCAACACCTTGAAGACTATCCGGTACTCGATTGGTAGCCAGTGCAATTGCTGTAAGATAGGTGTTATATGCTCTCGTACTGATGCTCCCACCAGTAGTCGAGCTGCAGCATTCTGCATCAGCTTGAGTTTCCGGATTGCTGTCAAGGGAAGGCCAATGTAGAGGGCTTACAGTAATCCAGCCTCGAGATGACCGTCGCCTGGATCACCGTAGCCAGGTCGCCTCTGGTTAAGTAGGGAGCCAGCCGCCTAGCCTGTCACAGGTGGTAAAATGCGGTCTTGCATACCATGGAGATTTGCAGCTCCATCGATAGCAACGGGTCCAGATGGACCCCCAGGCTCTTTACAGAGGACGATGGACTTAGAGGCTCGCCATCCAGGGTAAGTAGCTGGCATCCACTCAGTCCAGGGCGACCCAGCCATAGGATCTCCGTCTTCGACGGGTTCACCTTCAACCGGCTAGCCCGCAGCCATCCAGTCACGGCTTCAAGGCATTGATGGAAACAATCGGGTACGGTCTCCAGCCTGCCGTCCATTCTCAGCACCAGCTGGGTGTCATCAGCGTACTGATGGCACTCCAGACCGAAATCGTGAACCAGCTGGGCCAGTGGGCGCATGCAAATGTTAAACAATACTGGGGACAGGATGGCAGCCTGGGGGACCCCACATGTTAATGGGAGTCTCCCGGACACCATCCCTTCCACCTCCACTCGTTGTCCTCGTTCTTGGAGGAAGGAGGCCACCCATTTAAGGGCAGTCCCCCTAACTCCCGTCACGGCTAAACGGTGGGTTAACAGCACATGGTCTACAGTATCGAATGCTGCCGTGAGATCTAACAACACAAGCAGTGCTGACCTGTCCTGATCCAGCTGGCAGCGAGGTCGGTCTGTAATGGAGACAAGCACGGTTTCAGTCCCATGCCCAGAACGGAAGCCGGACTGGAAGAGATTTGAGGGGACCTACTGGAGGGATTTGAGGGGACCGACTCACCATAGTGGGAATTGCAGTTTGCCCTAGAGCAGTGTTTCCCAACGTTTTTTGAGCCACTGCACATTTTTTACATTTACAAAATCCTGGGGCACACCACCAACCAAAATGACACAAAATGACACTCTAACACAGTAATACATATAGTTAATATGTTTTTAAATGTATTTATACTCTCACTTAGTGTGAAATCTGGGCTTGTTTCGATGAACACAACATAGATATCCTGGCAGGAATGGCAGAAAGACACACATGAAGGTGTCAGGCTCCGATGCCCACGGCCTTGGGGAAGGCCAGCGGGATCCGGGTCCTGACATAGACTAAACAAAGAACAGCTGGCCTGAATGGATGTTGCAACCCTCACGAACATTGCCAGCCCAGGGGGGTGATGTAACCTTCCTGAACCTTGCGTGTCCGGGGGAAATGATGCAACCTTTGTGGACATTACATGTGTAGAGGAGGGGTTGGCACGGGGGGTCCGAAGGTATCAAAGTGGAATGGTGGCGGGAGTAAAGCACTTCTGGCTTTACAGGTGTTGTTCCTTCAATAAACTCAGTTGGATCTACCGGAGGACTCCGTGTGTCTCATTGAAGAATCGAAGTGGCCTCACATGAAGGTGTTGCTCAACAGCTGGGAGCTATAGTTCATTCGCAATCAAAGAGCATTCTGAACTCCACCAATGATGGAATGGAGTCAAACTTCCCACACAGAACTCCCATAACCAAGAGAAAATACTATAAGAGTTTGGTGGGCATTGACCTTGAGTTTTGGAGTTGTAGTTCACCTACACCCAGAGAGCACTGTGGACTCAAACAATGTTATGTTGTTTTTTGTTTTCTATCCAGAATCACAATGTTGGAAGGAGGCTCACCACTTTAAGGTCCCTAAAACAGGCATAGGAAAACTTCGGCCCTCTGGGTGCTTTGGACTCCAACTCCCACCATTCCTAACAGCCTGAGGCCCTTTCCTGCTTAAGTGGCTGAGGGAGGGGGGAAAGGAAAAGGGCCTGAGACTGCTAGGAATGGTGGGAGTTGGAGTCCAAAACACCTGGAAGGTCCAAGTTTGCCCTTGCCAGCTTTCGACAGAGACCTCTTCCTCCCCCTTCCCCTTCATGCCCTTTCTTCTGCCTCCTGCCGAACACTTACTTTTTCTTCTCCACTCAGGCTCCCTTCTTCCCAGCCTACCTCTGCTTGCTTTGCTCACACTACCGCTTTTGCCGCCATTTTGATCCGAGGAGGCAGTGTGAGCGTGTTCGGGAGGGGAGTAGGGAGGGGAGGGAGGAAGTCGTGGAGCGAGTCTGCGCAGTAGCGCCTGCATGGGTCACGTCTTCCTCCCTCCCCCCTCCCTCAGAAATGGCAGCGTGAGCAAAGCGAGGCAAAGCGAGGCTGGGAAGAAGGGAGCCCAAGTGGAGAAGAAAAAGTGTTCGGCAGGTGGGGGAAGAAAGGGTATTCAAGATTCCAATTTCCCACGGCACACCTGATGATCATTCACGGCACACTGGTTGGGAAACACTGCCCTAGAGTCAGGGAGCACACTGAACCCCACCAATGATGCATTTAGAGCAAACTTGCCCAACATAACAAACTTTAAGGACTGATGGAGTTTCTTGGGGTTAACCTGGCACGATGTGAGCTGTAGTTCTCCCACAACCTTGAAAATTGACTTTTTCAAATAACCTGGGCAACACCAAGTACCCAAGCTAGTGGCCTAATAATTATGATGATGATCATATAAGCTAGAGTCCGGGATTGATCAACAAACTTAGTGTCCAATTGCTAAAAATGCTCACTTTCCAAAATCAGCATTAACCAGTTGTGTCAATGGTGAATTTTGTAACAACGGCCTCTGCACAAAGCTTGAGGATGGCCAATCTTTTCAAACAGGAAACGTATGGGTTCCATGGGATTCAGGGACCCCATCGAGTCCCCCTTTTGCCCATCTCGTTAATGCCTTTTTCTTTTTCTCGACATGACTGCTGATTTAAGGAAAGCGGGGGGAAAAAGACTTGCGGAAGGCACTTTGCTAATATCAAGCCCGATGAATAATTAAACTCCTTCGAGTGTAAATGCGGTAAGTAAATAATATATTGGGTTTTTTACGCTTTGAAGGAAATTGCCTCTTCTGTTGATCCTTGTAAGGGGAAGTCGGGGTTTGTTCTGCATTGGAAGTGGAGGGGAGCAGATTGGAAGCAGGGGTGTTCGATCCATGCGGTGGACGATGGGATATAAAGGACGCAATGGGTTGAGTTGGTGGAAAGATGAGGAGAAGACCTTCCTTGATGGGCTCCATCCATCTGTAATGCAGTCTTTCTCCTTCCTTATGGCTTTCTTTTTCTATCGACCCAGCCATTGTGGCTTCCTTGGTGGATTCCATCTATCTATAACACGGTCTTCCTCTTTTCCTATTGCTTTCTGTTTTCTATCATTCAGAGTTCGGCCCAGATCTTGCAGTGTTGGGTCAGCCATGGCTTCCTTGATGGACTCCATAAATGAGGTCTTCCTCTTTTCCCATTGCCTTCATTTTCTGGTGAGTTCCTCTCTTCTCATGATCTGGGATTAATGCCGTCTGGCCCCACTGAATGCTATGGGATACTGGGAGTTGTAGTTTCACAAGTTCTTTGGCCTTCTCTTTCCAAGAGGGATAGCGCCTCTCCAAACTACAACTCCCAGGATCTCCTAGCATTAAGCCATCCTATGTCACTTGAAGTGCCTCAGCTGAATGCGATGGGATCCTGTGAGTTGTAGTTTCACAAGGTTTTTTGGGCTTCTTTGCCAAAGGATACTGATGCCTCTCCAAATGATGACTCCCAGGATCTCATAGCGTTAAGCCATTGTATGCCACTTGAAGCGCCTCAGCTGAATGCAATGGAATCCTGGGAGTTGTAGTTTCACAAGGTTTTTGGCCTTCTCTGCCAAAGGAGACTGGTGCCTCTCCAAATGATGACTCCCAGGATCCCATAGCGTTAAGTCATCCTATGCCACTTGAAGCGCCTCAGTTGAATGCGATGGGATCCTGCGAGTTGTAGTTTCACGAGATCTTTGGCCTTCTCTTTCAAAGAGGGCTGGAGTCTCTCCAAACTACAACTCCCAGGATCTCCTAGCATTAAGCTATCTTATGCCACTAGGAGTGCCTCAGCTGAATGTGATGGGGTCCTGGGAGTTGTAGTTTTACAAGGTTTTTGGCCTTCGCTGCCAAAGGAGACCAGTGCCTCTCCAAACTGTGTCTCCCAGGATCCCATACCATTGAACCATCCTATACTACTTGACCTGTCATGGCTGAACGCTATGGGATCCTGGGAATTGTAGTTTGGAGATGCCACCAGCCTTCTGTGGCAGTTGTGACAATGCAGTCTGTGATTATCCATATTAAGTGTGATCCCAGACTGGGAAGGATCTGGTTAGCAAAGCTGGGAGTTATAGCTTTGCAAGATCTCTAATAATAACAATAACAACAACAGGTAAAGGTAAAGGTTTCCCCTTGACATTAAGTAGAGTTGAGTCCCACTCAGGGTGGGTGGTGCTCATCTGCATTTCTAAACTGAAGAGCCAGCATTGTTTGTAGACACCTCCAAGATCATATGGCTGGCATGGCTGCATGGAGCACCGTTACCTTCCTGCTGCAGCGGTACCTATTAATCTATTCACATTTGCATGATTTTGAGCTGCTAGGTTGTCAGAAACTGGATCTAACAGTGGGCGCTCACCCTGCTCCCCGGATTCGAACCTCCAACCTATCGGTCAGCAAGTTCAGCAGCAGCAGTTTAACCCGCTGCGCCACCAAGAGCTCAACAACAACAATACATTTCCTTTATTTATTGGCATTGAATATTTGCTTTTTATGTTGGTAGTCGCTCCAAGTCCCATATAGGGAGATGGGGCGGGATATAAATAAAGTTTTATTTATTATTATTGTTATTTATTACCCGCCTCTTCTGATGGCTTTGGCCTTCTCTGCCCAAGCGCATCACTCCCACTCCAAACTACAACTCCCAGGATCCTATAGCATTGGGCCATGGAAGTTAAAGTGGGGCAAAACTGCCTGCCTGGCAGAATATGGTTGGAATGGATGGCCTTTGGGGATCCCTTCAAACTCTAGGATTCTATGGTTCTGTTATTATTATTATTATTAGTAGTAGTAGTAGTATTACACTTATTATTTTAAGCAGAGTCTGGGTAGCAATCAGGAGGGACAAGATTGTGCCTTCTGGCCTGGCAGAATAGGTTTGGAATGGATGGCCTTTGGGGACCCCTTCCAACTCTAAGATTCCATGGTTCAATAATAATAATAATAATTATTATTATTAGCAGAGATTCTAGGGACATCTACCAGGAGGGCTTGGATTGTGTGCTCCTATGTGGCAGAATGGGGTTGGACTGGATGACCTTTGGAGATCCAGTTCTAGTGGAGTGCCAATTCTAGTCCTGTGGATGGATGGCCATCTGCTGGGAGGGCTTTCCTTGTGTCTTCCTACCTAGCAGAATAGTGGTTGGAATGAATGGCCTTTGGGGGATACCTTTCCAGTTCTAGTCCTGTGGAGTCTCCTCCTTTCTCTAGAGGTCTTTCAACAGAGGCTGGGTGGCCATCTGCTGGTAGGGCTTTGCTTCTGTCTTCCTACCTGGGGGAAGAGGGGTTGGAATGGATGGCCTCTTCCAACCCTAAGATTCCATGGTTCCATTATTATTATTATTATTAACATTATCATTATTATTATTACTACTACTATTAGCAAAGATTAATGCCATTCATCTTGTAATTTAATCTCATTTCACCAAATTTAATATCTAATCAGTTTAATTGTGTTTTAATTTATTTTAGCTAACTATACAGGAGTTTTAGGATAGTGGTTAGTGTCTATTTGTCTGTGTATTTTTTCTTTTGCCTTTTATTGTTGGTATGGTCAGTGGACTAATAAATTAACAGTTCTATCTATCTATCTATCTATCTATCTACAACAGGCATGGACAAACTTGGGCCCTCCAGGTGTTTTGGACTTCAACTCCCACAATTACTAACAGCCTACCGGTCCAAAACACCTGGAGGACCCAAGTTTGCCCATGCCTGATCTACAATATAGATGCACAAATAGACATTACAATCCTTGATAGCAGTAAAGTGGACGTGCCTCGCTTTAATAATCCTGCAATGGGATTTTCTATTCTTTTTTTAGACCCAAAGTTGAGTTGCAGTTGCTTCCTTAAACCCTGGCTCCGCAGAAGACCTTTTTCTCCTTTCTCCTGAAGGTACATCGATAACGCATTAGCCCCCCGCAACTGCTGATGTGGCTGCTGATGCTTTTCCCCTCCGCGGGGCTCCTGCTCACTGTTTCCAAAGATGGACACTGGATCCCCAATCCGGCGGCGCAACTTTAATGCGGCTTTTTGATGCTCCGCAGCGGGGACTGTGTTTGACAAGCTCAGCCGGCAGGAGGGAACAAGGGAGAGGAGAGTGGAAGGGAGAGGAGACCCAGCAGGGCCAGAGCCTCCAAACAAGAGAGGCTCGGAAAAAACAAACCCCAGAACAACCATGTTTTTAATGCTTCGTGCCTGAAGTTCACAGCTAGACAGATTCTCATTCGAAAGAGCAGCACCAGCAGGGCCCTGAGCGAGCGCTTCTGGCAACATGTTGGTGGCGTGGATAGACCCATAACAATTAGAGTCTCACGCGCCATCGGATCTAATGCGCACCTCCATTTGCCAAACCTGAAACCCAATAAAGTATTTGCTGGCGAATGTAATACGCAGCAACAAAACATCCCCTCTTTGTCATTTGTTCCCAAAAGGTGCGCATTCCAGTTGCTGCCTGATTTAAAAACAAAAAGATTAGGACTCAATAGCAACAGGAAAGGAAACTTTGAGGTGTATATATGCTGTGGAAGAACCCACTTCCATTTCCTTGAATCCTGGGTGCTGCAGTTTGACAAGGTCTTGGGCCTTCTCTGTCAAAGGATGCCGATGCCTCACCAAACTACACATCCCAGGATTGCACAGCTTTGAGCCACGACAATGGAATGAGAGGCATTGTTGTTTATTCATTCGGTCGCTTCCAACTCTTTGTGACCTCCTGGACCAGCCCACGCCAGAGCTCCCTGTCGCCGTCCCCACCTGCAGCTCCTTCAGAGTCAAGCCAGTCACTTCAAGGATGCTGTCCATCCACCTTGCCCTTGGTTGGTCCCTCTTCCTTTGTCCTTCCATTTTCCCCAGCATCGTTGTCTTCTCCAAGCTTTCCTGTCTTCTCATGATGTGGCCAAAGTACTTCATCCTTGCCTCTAATCTCCTTCCCTCAAATGAGCAGTCGGGTTTTATTTCCTGGAGTATGGACTGGTTGGATCTTCTTGCGGTCCAAGGCACTCTCAGAACTTTCTTCCAGCACCACAGCTCAAAAGCATCTCTCTTCCTTCACTCAGCCTTCCTTATGGTCCAGCTCTCACATCCGTAGGTTACTACGGGGAATACCATTGCTTTAACTATGCGGATCTTCGATGCCAGTGTGATGTCTCTTCACTATTTTATCGAGATTGGTTCTTGCTCTCCTCCCAAGAAGGAGTCTGCAGTCATCTTCGCGCCTAGAAATACAAAGTCTGTCACTGCCTCCACGTTTTCTTCCTCTATTTGCCAGTTATCAATCAGTCCAGTTGCCATAACCTTAATTTTTGATGTTTAACTGCACCCCAGCTTTTGCACTTTCTCCTTTCACCTTGGTTAGAAGCCTCCTCAGCTCCTTCTCACTTTTGGCCATCAAAGTGGTATCATCTGCATATCTAAGGTTCTTCCAGCAATTTTAACCCCAGCCTTGCATTCGCCAAGCCCTGCACATCGCATGATATGTTCTGCATACAAGTTGAATAGGTTGGGTGAGAGTAGACAGCCCTGCCATACGCCTTTCCCAGTCCTGAATCCAGTCTGTTGTTCTGTGGTCAGTTCTGACTGTTGCTACTTGGTCCTTATACAGATTCCTCAGGAGAGAGACAAGGTGATTTGGTATGCCCATACCACTAAGAACTTGCCACAATTCATTATGATCCACACAGTCGAAATCTTTAGAATAGTCGATAAAACAGAAATAGGTGTTTTTCTGAAACTCCCTGCCTTTCTCCATTATCCACCGGAGATTGGCAATTTGGTGTCTCGTTCCTCTGCCTTTTCTAAAGCCAGCTTGTATGTCTGGCAACTCTCTCTCCATGTATTGCTGAAGTCTTCCTTGCAGGATCTTGAGCATTACCTTCCTGGCATGTGAAATAAGTGCCACTGTATGAAAGTTTGAGCATTCTTTAGCATTTCCCTTTTTTGGTATGGGGATATAAGTTGATTTTGAGAGGCAAAGAGGAGCTCCTGGAAAAACTCCCACTTCAGCTCTAGCTCAGAACTAAAACGACCATTAGACGCAAATCTCATGCACATCCTAAGTTTCGACCCAAAAAGGTTAAGGACATTAGATTGGAGTAAATATGGCATATTGCATTCTGCTAGCAATACGACGCATCTACACTAGGGAATGAATGCAGTTTGGTATCACTTGAACTGACACATCTCAAAGCCAGCTTCGCTTCCATTCTTCTCGCAAGAAACAGCAATGGATTGTCTCAATAAAAGGCAGAAATAATTTGCGTTGCTCTCTGAGCGAGAGAGCCGAAAAAAGGCTCTTTAGCCATTTTGAAGCCAGGCGAGGGCAAATTAACAGAGTGGATATTAATATATTCCCCCGATTATGATCAGCCAGGAAGAATATGAACGCCTGCCAGACGTCCTTTGACGCTGCGCCGGAGTTTGGAAAATGAACATGAATCAGTTCCCCCTTTCCCTTTTTCTTTTCTCTCTTTTCTTTCGTTAAGCAGATAGTCTTTAATTTCAGACTCGGGGAAACAAAGGCAACAATGGCGGGAGGACAGAGAAGCAGTGTTCTCCTTTTGAAGATGATCTCAAGGAACAAGGCGCACACTTTCTCAGCTGATGGTTTGGAAGTTCGTCTTTCTGGGACGCATCCAGAAACTTTGGGAAAATGACTGGATTTGGACATGTTTTGTACCAAAGGGCTGCTGCTGGATTGGTAATACAGTAGGAGTAGCAATAGCAATTGTAATCATAATCATAAGTATTATATATGTAATAATAATAATATAGTAGTAAAAATAATAATATGGAAGTTATATATATATATATATATATATATATATATATATATAATATTGTAATAATATAGTACTATAACAACAACAGCCTGAGAGTACTACCTTACTGCATTGGGGAGTTCCACAGATTGGGTGCCAACACCAAGAAGGCCCTGGGTGCATATCCACTGTAGGATTAATGCAGTTTGGGACCATTTCAATTGCCATGGTCCAATGCTATGAGATCCTGGGAGATGTAGTTTTACAAGCCTTCTCTGCCCAAGTGGACTGGTGCCTCTCCAGACTAGCAATCCCAGGAATTTTGTAGCGTGGAGCCATGGCTGTCAACAATTAAATGTGGCCACATCCGTAATAGTCAAAGCTTGAGGCCTTTTGTCACTAGGCAATTATATAGTGCTAAGTCCACTTCTAGTGGGACTTCTAGTGCATGCAGGGTCTAGAGCGGAGAGTTTTAAATGCCTCTCCCTAAACGACAAATTCTAAGGATCTCCAGGATGTTGCGATGGCTGTGCAGAAGGACCTTTGGAATGGACTCAGAAACCCAGTTATAGGTCAAATGAGGCCTCATAGATGACAATTTGCTGGTTTCACAATGTCAAATTGCAGGCAAGGCGATTCCACTCTTCCTGGCAGTCAGAGCTGCTCAACCATAGGTTATGCTTCCTTGAAACCTTTTCTGGGTGTTTTTAAGCCAAGGCTGGATGGGTATCTGTTGGGAGGGATTGCATTGTGGCTTCCTGCCTAACAGAAGGGAGGTCCCTTCCAACTCGAAGATTTCCTATCATTTTATGCACAAACTCTGCTGTGTAAAAGACTTTCCCACGTTCAGCACCATGGACAGCTAAACTTTGCTTCTTTTGGTAGTTCAAGGAGAATTAGAGCTTTCCAAGACAGTGGTCCTATTGGGGAGGAGAGAAGAAGCTTTGTCATGGACTCTCCAAGGTGCTGGGCTGTGATGGAAGCCTTTCCATGATGCTATGCAATGGTCTGAAGCTTTCCAGTGGCTAGAGTTGCAGAGCAAATATGTTCTGGATTTCCTTGCCTAGTATCCCTGACCATTGGCTGGGCTGGTTTCTGAAGTGCCCCAAATCATCATCATCATCTGCATTGCAAAGTGGGTCACAAAAAAACCCAGAACATACAACTAGAATGAAGCATACAAAACATCTGGAGGACTTGAGGTTGAGGTCTACTAATGAAACCAATGCCTCAACACCACAATCGTTGTTTGGATAGCATAGGATAGCATATTGGATAGATTATTATTATTTGAAACACAACAAGATGAGTCCACAGCAAACAAGATCACTCTGCTGGCTGTTGTATTGGATGACACGTCGGGCACTTTCCAAGTCTAGGACTGTGTGATCTATCAGCAAATAATGCGTGCAGATCCCAGTAAGGTGGCCTTTTGCAGCTGGTAGATGGTAATTTTGTCAGCGCTCATTGTGTTTAAGTGTAGGTCAAGGTCTTGAGGCACTGCACTCAGTGTGCCGATCACCACTGGGACCACCTTGACTGGCTTGTGGCACAGTCTTTGCAGTTCGAGCGTTAAATCCTCATATCATGTTAGCTTTTCCAGTTGTTTCTCTTCAATCCTGCTGTCACCTGGGATTGCAACATCGACAATCCATACTACTACTACTACTACTACTACTATATTATATACACAACAAGATTAGTACACAGCAAACAAGATTATGCTGGCTTTTATATTGGATCACATGTTGGACACTTCCCAAGGTTCTAGGACTATATGATATATCATTCTTATTATTATTATTATTGCATAATAATAATAATAATATCCTGTTGTCTCTTTGAAATGTAAACCAGGAAATATCTTTGTTGATTTGGGACAGTGTGTTGCTTAGCAGAGTTATTTCAGTGCTCTTCCCTTTGGGGAAAGGGATGTGTAGTCTTTGTTGGCTGTTTGTGTTTTTCCCTGTGCATTTCATGCTCTGTTAGCAAGGTCACCGTCCATCCTGGGAGCTTACTGCTGTGGCTGCTTCCTTAAATTAAAAATATCCCCTTCCTTCCTCATCCATAATGAATGCCAGGCGAGTGTAAAGGAGGGGACACGCTCCGCCTGGGGAAGGTGCCCACGAAGCCACCTCTGTTTATGGATATTTATGGCACGAGGGGAACCTTTCCGGTCATCCAAAGAGGTGGCCGCGAAAGTGGGCAGTTGCCCATCTGCTTGACCTGCAGAACACCGAGCGACCGCCGCTTTAATAGATCCATTGTGGCAGGGGCCTTCATCCGTAAAGAGCCGCCTCCATCAGCCGCATCTGAATAATTGAATCATAACCCGCTCCTAATGAGGCGGCTGCCTTGGCATGTAATAGAGAGGCTCCAGAGCTTGCATTCTCAAAATGCCCTCCTTTGTCCTCTCTTGCCCAGACACCTCGACATTTGCAATGACTACGCTTCTCACTGCAAAAGCTGTCTTTCATTGCAATTTGGGAGTGGGGGTGGGGTGGATCTCCTCTTGTGCAAGGTCAAGTTCCTAGTCCTTTTGGAGGCTGGGAAAGACCTGCATCTTTCAAGCCTTTTGCTGCAGCAAAGGCAGGAATGTCACCATTTTGGCATGCCTCCCATCTTACATAAGCGGTGGAGCGTTTCTGCTTCACGTCGAACATCTGGATTCATTTCACGGTCACAAATGTGCACATATGGCACTGTGTTTGCGCACAAAGGCTGGGCATAGAAGGGCGTTTAATGCTGCAAACAGATGCACACACGTTGGGTGGTGCTTTCGGTGGCATGTTCAGAGCCTTGGCTCAGTTGTACAATGTTGCCCGTCAAGGCAAAGGTGGCTGAGCACAATTCTTGGGCAACTGCATTTGCAGAAATGATCACAACAGAAGCTGGGCGTTGGATTCTGGCTTCAGTGCATGTGGGTCGCAGGATGCAGCTTTTCTGGGTGCAGAATCCACCATTTCTGGTTGCATGAAACCAACCTTTCTAGTAACAGAACCCATCTTTTCTGATATCATGACCCATCTTGTCTGATTGCAGAAACCACCATTTCTGGTAGCAGAATGCAGTTTTTCTGATTTTGGAATCCATATTTTATTATTTCAGAATACAACCTTTCTAGTTGCATAAAAGTGGCATTTATGGTTGCTTAATCCAGTTTTTCTGGTTACTGAATCAATCTTTCCTGGTTGCATAAAACCAACATTTCTGGTTGCAAAATCCAGCTTTTCTAGTTGCAGGATGCAGCTTCTCTGGTTGCAGAATCCATATTTTCTAATTGCACAATCCATCTTTTCTGGTTGTAGAAAGCAAGATTCTTGCCTTCCTAGAACTTTCCACCTGGAAAGGAAGGAAGGAAGGAAGGAAGGAAAGATAGCCGTGCTGTGCCTTCCTTCCTTCCTTCCTTCCTCCCTCCTTCCCTCCCAGCATCTGGGTTCTTCCGTTCATCCTTTCTTGTATCATGTTTTTGCTCCGAGTTTTCCTTGCAGAATGGATCCACAGAGGGAGGTGGGGAGACGTCTGTGGATTCCAGCAATGCAACCTCCGTCTCCTCACAGATCTAGGCCAGGAGCTGATTCAAGTGTAATAATTTATATTAAAAGTAGGACGGAGTTGGTTGGGGGGGGGGGGGGAGAAAACAGACACACCGCAAAAGCAGCAGCAGCCTCCGACTAAATATAGACGCCGTGGAATGCAAGACGTCACAAACAAAGTCCCCGAATTGGGGAAGGAGGCCTGGATTACCTTTGCCAACGTTTTTGGTGCAAACTGGAGCAGTCTTAAATATGAATTGCAACTCTGACATCTTTGCAATCCTTGTGATTCTGGATCTGAACTTGGGACTCTGTGCAATGTGAGGGCCTTGTGGGCTGAGCAATGGCCCCAAAGCCAAACAGTTTATGTTCTGTTTGCATGCTTTCATGTCACTTGCTTTATCCCAGTGGTTGGACTTTTTTGTGTACAAGGATCATATCTTGATTGTTGTCCCCATTTGCCTCAAAATCATTTCCAACGTATGCCAATCCTGAAGCAAAGGTGCTTTTTAAAAAACAAGATGTATTCAGAAGAGGTTTGCCATGGCTTCTCTTAGGATGAGAGAATGTGACATGCCCAAGACCACCTAGTGAGAGTCCCTGGCTGAGCGGGGATTTGAACCATGGCCTCTAGAGTAAGAACAGAGAGTGGTTTTGCCCACGTTATCCTCACAACAGCCCTGCAAGGTAGGCTATCCTGACTAATGTTGGAGGACGGTCATCCAAGGAGCTCTGAGGCTGAGAGAGTGTGACTTGCAATTGGGTTTCCATAGTTGAGCCGGGGTTGAAGCCCATGCCTCCTAGTCCAATGCTTCTAGTCATTGAAGAATTTAACCAGTTGAGGATCTCAATGGATCTACCTCTTTTAGGACAACACTTTTTTGTGATTGTGGTTTTATTTTATGACTGATGATCACACTTTAACACCGTAATCGCTTTGCATTCCCTAACATTATTCTTTGCAACTGATACTCGGTCACTGTGTAATTTAAAACAACAGGCCTGTGTGGTTTTTCCTACCCCCTCCCTCCCCAAGTTCCCCGTTTTTGCCTCCCCATTTTGCTTATGTTCCGTGACATTTGCAAACGCAATGTTCTGCCCATTTCTGGGGGACGCCGGACTTCCTGCTGTTTTTCCTTTCCAGCTCTCCAAGGGAAGCCAATTGGGAGGATGTTTTGCCTGCAAGAGAGAGCCAAAACCGAGGGACTGGGGATGGAGCCAAAGAGATTGGAGATGGTTCTTGGGGGGAAATGGGGAGACTATAGATGCTTCTTCTTAGCCTTTTTTGGAGGGGAAATTGGGTTTAGGAAGAAGGGTTGGGACCATTGGGAAGGATCAGAAGGTACTCCAAGGAGGACCGAGTCTACAGAAGGTCATGGAAAGCCACATCCTCCTTGAAAGTCAATGCTGGGCAGTGTATCCTTCTGAACTGAAGAGAGGGCCAGTGGCAAAAGGGCAGGAGCTGCCTTGGTATGCTTTAAAATGAAAACACCCCAAGGCACCCCAAGGATGATGGGCTTCATCAGTGCACAGATCGGAAGACACCCCAAGGATGATGGATCATTAATGGGAGGATCAGAAGGTAACCTAAGGATGATAGATCCTTAATGAGACAATCAGAAGGTGTCCCAAAGATGATGGATTCTCAGTGCAAGGATCAGAAGGATGATGGACCATGAATGGATGAGAAAACACCCCAAGAATGATGGCTCCTCAATGCAAGGATGAGAAGACACCCCAAGGACGATGGGCCCTTAATGGGAGGATCAGAAGGTACCCCAAGGATGATGGATTCTCAATTCGAGGATCGGAAGGCATGCTAAAGATGATGGACCATGAATGGATGAGAAAACACTCCAAGAATGATAGCTCTTCAATGCAAGGACGAGAAGACACCCCAAGGACGATGGACCCTTAATGGGAGGATCAGAAGGTACCCTAAGGATGATGGATTCTCAATTCGAGGATCGGAAGGCATGCTAAAGATGATGGACCATGAATGGATGAGAAAACACTCCAAGAATGATAGCTCTTCAATGCAAGGATGAGAAGACACCCCAAGGACGATGGGCCCTTAATGGGAGGATCAGAAGGTACCCCAAGGATGATGGATTCTCAATTCTCGGAAGGCATGCTAAAGATGATGGACCATGAATGGATGAGAAAACACTCCAAGAATGATAGCTCTTCAATGCAAGGACGAGACACCCCAAGGATGATGGACCCTTAATGGGAGGATCAGAAGGTACCCTAAGGATGATGGATTCTCAATTCGAGGATCGGAAGGCATGCTAAAGATGATGGACCATGAATGGATGAGAAAACACCCCAAGAATGATGGCTCTTCAATGCAAGGATGAGAAGACACCCCAAGGACGATGGGCCCTTAATGGGAGGATCAGAAGGTACCCCAAGGATGATGGATTCTCAATTCGAGGATCGGAAGGCATGCTAAAGATGATGGACCATGAATGGATGAGAAAACACTCCAAGAATGATAGCTCTTCAATGCAAGGACGAGAAGACACCCCAAGGATGATGGATCATTAATGGGAGGATCAGAAGGTACCCTAAGGATAATGGATCATTAATGGGAGGATCAGAAGGTACCCCAAGGATGATGGATTCTTAATGCAAGGATCCAAAGGGACCCCAAGGATGATGGAACCTCAATTTGAGGATGAGTTGGTCCTACATAGATGAAGGAGTCCACCAAAGCAGGAAATCTACAATGGTTTGTTGAATTGTAAAATCACAGAATGAAAGCACAGGAAAGGGTGCCCCATGGGTAACAGAAAGTCAGGAAAGGCCATGTTCTCCCTTAAAAAGGAAAATGCTAGACCAGGGATCCTCAAACTTTTTAAACAGAGGGCCAAGTCACAGTCCCTCAAACTGTTGGAGGGCCGGATTATAATTTGAAAAAAAATGAATTAATTCCTATGCACACTGCACATATCTTATTTGTAGTGCTAAAACACTTTAAAACAATACAATAATTAAAACAAAGAACAATTTTAACAAATATACCTTTATGAGTATTTCAATGGGAAGTGCGGGCCTGCTTTTGGCTGATGAGATAGGGTTGTTGTTTGCTTTTAAGTCGTTTCAGACTTTGGTTGACCCTGAGTGAGGGCCGGGTAAATGACCTTGGAGGGCCGTATCCATCCCCGGGCCTTAGTGTGCTAGACTATGCAGAGAGTGCCAGCCACAAAAGGACAGGAGCTGCCTTGGTGTGCCTTAAAATGAAAACACAGGCAAAACTAGTCCAATTGGGATATGTTACAACTGGCCATAAAGCAAAACAGTTACACTGCTGCAAAACAACAGCATCACTCTCCCTCGTATGCTGACATTTCCAGTTTCCAGCTTGCTCTTTGGATTCCTTTCTCCACTCATTCCTGGACTGGCATTTGACCCCAATTGGGTCGAATCTTGTTCTTGGACCCAGGCCTGCTTTGTCCACTCCAGTGCTCTTCTAAGAATTCCATGTATGATCCTGGATTGGTTGGGTTGCTCTCTTGCATTTTGGGGGTGAATCTGTACTGTAGAATTAATGCACTTTAACTGTCAAGATCCAATGCTATGGGACCGTGGGATTTGTAAGACACCAGCCGTTCTTGGAAGAGAAGGCTTAAAGGCTACACTTCTGTGATTCCATAGCATTGGGCCATGGAAGTGAAAGCAGTGTCAAACTGTATTAATTCTACAGTGTAGATGAATCCCGAGAAGGCTACTGACCTTGCAGAACTGCATCTCCCAGTATTCCATGGCATTGACTTATGAAGGTTAACATGGTCTCAGACTGCATTAATTCTACAGTGTAGATTCACTTTTGGTGAAATGGCAGAAAAAAGGATGTTTTGGTCAGAATGTACTCCAAGGACGATGGAACCTCAGTTTGAGGATGAGGTGGATACCAAGGGAATCATGACAGATTCATGGATACCAAGGGAATCCGTAGTTACTGAAATGGACATCCAAGTGCCACCCCTGTGTTGATGGAGGCAGGCAGGATTTTCCCCGGGTACTGGTTGTGGGGGGTCGGGAGCAGGTGAGGGTTTTGCCCTCCTTTCTGCTAGAGATCCCTGTGTACAACTGGTGGGCCACTGTGTGACACAGAATGCTGGACTAGATGGGCTGAGGCCCGATTCAGCATGGCTCTTCTTATGTTCTTAGGTGGTCCTCCATGGATGATGGATCCTTAATGTGGGGATTGGAAGGTACCCCAAGGATGATGGAACCTCAGTTTGAGGATGGGGTGGTCCTCCATGGATGACGGATCCTTAATGAAAGGATCAGAAGGTACCCCAAGGATGATGGAACCTCATTTTGAGGATGGGGTGGTTCTCTATGGATGACGGATCCTTAATGGGAGGATCAGAAGGTAACCCAAGGATGATGGAACCTCAATTTGAGGATGGGGTAGTCCCCCATGGATGACGGAGTCCACCAATGCAGGAAATCTACAATGGTTTGTTGAATTGTAACATCACAGAATGAAAGCACAGGAAAGAGTGTCCCATGGGCAACAGAAAACCTTATAAAAGCAGACACTTTTCCTCTCAAGCCAAGATTTTCCTTTAAGGGTCGCTTTCTCCTTCCTCTGCACCCTCCTCCCTTTCTGCGTCTAATAGCCAGGATTAGTTACTACAAAATTAAGACAGAAAACCAGGGCTTAGCGTCTGTCATGGAGGATTGTGGATTCTCTGCCCTGGCGGCGTTCCCCGGATATCCCTCCCTCCCCTGAAAGAGAAGCCAAACGGGCCAAAGGGGGACTTAGCACAGTTCTGGCTGTCATTCAGGCCTAATCTGCACGGATTCGAGGGATGGACGGCGGCCAATTGCGAATAGAAACGCCTGTATGCTATGATTAAATCCCCCTCTTAAACCTCGAAGGGTGTGAAATGTTACTCTGGAACAGCAAGTCGAGAAGGGGACTTCAGCACAGGACTCAGAGAAGCACCTTGCCAGACGCCAACCCAAATGGAGTAGGCACAGTTTGCCATGACAAACGTCCACAAAAGTGCAATCTTCCTGCTGGTCTCTTTAGGCTTGCATGACTTACCCCTATGGAAATGCTTTGGGTGATGCAAAACATCCATTTCCCTGGAAGGAGAAGGGTTTCTCTGTAACCAAGGGTTCTGCATCCATGGCTTTGGCCATTTTGAAAATATCCAAGGACACATCTTTTAAAGAGCAGTTTTTTGCAAAGTGCAAAATGTAGGCACAACCTTCTGTAGCCATGGCACAAGTCTACACAAGTCTCGTTAGGTACGCCATTGTATACAGTGGGATTTGAGTGATTTGAAGGTCTTGGAAGCAAACCCTGGCCTATTCCAAGCTATTCTCTTCCTGAGAGGTGAAAGCATGGCTGGCGTTCACAAAATCATTAAAGTCCCTAATGAGTTTTATAGCAATTGTGCATCAGTTTGATGTTATCGTGCTTTGGTCACTGGGGGAAGTTCAAGATAGAGATGGACACTAAGCTGGAGCATATTAAAAGCAGGGTCCAAAGTCTGGAAACTATGAATCCCTCTGAGGAGCAGCTGAGGGACCTGGTTATGTTCAGCTTAGAGAAGAGATGCTTAAGAGAATGCGGCAAGGGAGCCATGTTTAGATTTTGGAAAGGAAGAGGACAAATTGTTTTCTGCTGTTTCAGAGATAAAAAGGAGCAATGGATTCCAATTTCAGAAAAGAGATTCCACGGAAACATTAGGAAGATGCTTCTGATGGTTAACTGTGTTGGGCAATGGAATCTGCTCTTTCCAGGGAGTCTGGTGGAATCTCCTTCACTGTAGGCTGGATGGCCATCTGTCAGAAGGGATTGGATTGTGCCTTCCTGCCTAGCTGAATGGGCTTGGACTGGATAGCCTTAGGGATCAATTCCATCATCATGATCACCATCTATACTTCACTTTTCTTCTCCTAGGTCCGCTATTGGTGCAGTGGGTTAAACTACTGAGCTGCTGAACTTGCTGACTGAAAGGTCAGCAGTTTGAATCTGGGAAACAGGGTGAGCTCCTGCTGTTAGCTCCAGCTTCTGCTAACCTAGCAGTTTGAAAACATGCAAATGTGAGTAGATCAATAGGTACTGCTTCTGCGGGAAGGTAACGGCACTCCATGCAGTCATGCTGGCCACATGACCTTGAAGGTGTCTATGGACAACGCCGGCTCTTCGGCTTAGAAATAGAGATGAGTCGGACACAACTAGACTTAATGTCGGGAAACCTTTACCCATTACCTTTCTTCTTCTAGGGACACAAGGTGGGCAAAAACCACGCAATCTAATGACAATTTAAAGCAAAGCAAATATCAAAAAAACCTGCAAAAATAAATTAAATACTGTATATAAGTGTAATAGAATATAGACTACCTCAGAGTTCAGTGGAATCACCTTCTCTGCAGCTTTTGAAATGGAGACCAGATGGGCACCTGTTTTGCATCCTGTCCTTCTGCCTGGCTGAATGGGATTGGACTGGATGACCTTTGGGGGTCTCTCCCAACTCTTGGGTTCAGGAGCCACCGATGCCTCCTGTGTTGGGTGGTTTGAGAACTTTGTCCAGATCCAGGATTATTCTTGAAGGACCCACCACTGTCACAAACCTAACTATCATCCATGGCCTTCTCCACATCTTGCGGATGAGGTTCCATTTCCTACTTTCTCAAAGCAAGACGTTTGGTTTTACTCTTTGGAGCTATGTTTCAATATTACAAATAAAGTCCCATTGAGGAGGAAAAGGCAAGCCTTCTTTTCTGTTGCTCCAGAGACCGGGACAAAACGGAACCATGGATTCAAATGGCAGGGAAAAGAGATTCTGTCTGAATGTTAGAAAGAACTCCCTGATAGCCCTGATAGCCATGTATTAAGATGTGAGGGGAAGTCATAGGGAGCAGGCTTGTCTTCCGCTGCCCTGCAGACTAAGACACGGAACAATGGCTTCAAGTTACAGGAAGGGAGATTCCACCTGAACATGACAAAGAACTTCCTGAGAAAGCTGTTCAGCAGTGGAACTCTCTGCCCTTAAGCAGAGGCTGGATGGCCATCTGTTGGGGGTGCTTTGAATGCAATTTTCCTGCTTCTTGGCACGGAGTTGGACTGGATGGCCCACGAAGCCTCTTCCAACTCTATGATTCTATGACGGCAAGAGCTGTTCAATGGTGGAATTTGGTACTGCCTTGAAATCCAATGGAATCTCCTTCTCTGGAGGTTTTGAATCAGAGGCTGTGCAGCCATCTGTTGGGAGGGCTCAGACGGTGTCTTCTGCCTGGCAGAAGGGGGTTGGACTGGATGGCCCTTATGGTCATCCAGTCCATGTATGATCCTCATGACTTTTTCCACACATGGGCTATGCATTTCATTCGCTGCCTTTCTCTTTGTGTTAAGCAAGGCTTTTGTTTTGGTCTCTGGAGCTAGCTAACTAGCTCGATATAGACACACACACATATACATTCACATATATGTTTATACAACATACACATATTGGGTCGCAGATGGTCCCCTGATCAGGAATTGGCTCTGCTTCCCATTTGGCATCCTTCCTTTCGCCTGCCGTTGATCTGCCCAGCCAGCCGTGAAGCGGTGGCCTCATGCAGCCCCCAGCCCCGCAGCCGGAGACGTGAGCTGGCCGCTTGCTGGCAAAGCAGGCAATGTGCAGCTTCCCCCCAATGACACACGCAGGCGCATACGCGCGTGCAGAGTGCCTCCCGGGGGTCCTTTCCTGCGCCAGACGGTCCCTGCCTCCTTCCCGGAGGAGTTCTGCACTTCCGTCTCCCTCTCTGCCTCCAGAGAGCAGCCAGGGTCACTTGAGGTTCACAAGGATTGACATCCATGCGCGCCTTTCGTCGCAACATGCGTGCAGCGCATGCGCCGGCGTGTATAAGAAAGGAAAAATAAACCCTGCATCATTTCATCTTTGGATTAATCTCCAAAGCGTTCTTAGAAAGGCTTCAGATACTTAAGCATCTGCAAGGCCGAATCACTCATCCCTGACCTCGATGGGTCAGGCCACAAACTGGGTATATATGGAGCATATATTTAATCACAAGTGGCTCATTCATAGCAACAGGCTTTACTCCAGGGAGGACTCATTCACCCAGAGCGCATTCGCAATGCATGTTTGTACACAACCACTTTGCATCTGTCGCATCCAGGTGAAAGAATTGGCTTTGTTTTCCAAAATGACACATGGAAACCATTGCTTCCTTTCCCCCGCTAAAATGCATGTATGCATGACCATATGGCTGGATGATGCATGCAAAAAATTCATAGAAGCATTGAGAGGAATCCCAAAGGTCATCTAGACCAACCCCAGAACTGGAACATATCCTTTGATCTTGGAAGGTTTTCCATGTCAATCTCCTCTAAACAAAATGCAAAAAGTAATAGAGTCATAGACTTGAGAGGGATCCCAAGGTTCATCTAGTCCAAGTATGGGCAAACTTTGGCCCTCCAGTTGTTTTGGACTTTGACTCCTACAATTCCTAACAGCCTTAGGCCCCTTCCTTTTCCCACTCAGCTGCTTAAGTGGATGAGGGGGGAAAGGAAAGGGCCTGAGGCTGTTAGGAATTGTGGGAGTCGAAGTCCAAAACAACTAGAGGGTCAAAGTTTGCCAATGCCTGATCTAGTCCAACCCTATAAGTAAAGCACATCCTTTCTGTCATAGAAGGATGTTCACCACGTGTGCTGAACGGCAATGTTGCAGGACGATAGGAATCCACTGACAGACCCTCAACAATTCAGCTTTTGGGGCGGTAAGCCGAGAAGAATACGTATATGATGCAAGAGAAGATCAACAATTGTGTCACAGAGGCATCTGCAGTTTTCCTAGTGAGAAGAGTGTCCAAAGAGAAGAGGCTCATGAATCCAAAAATCCCACCAGGCATATATTTGGATTTGATTGAACGGCATGCTCCAGACAGTGGTGATGTAATGTACATTTTTGGAGTTTTATTCTTTTTTTCTCCTCCAGCATTGCTCTCTGTTTCATCCTCAAATAACTCAGGGATGGGAGCCAAAGGTTTTACAAGGTGGACAAACGCCAGGACCTGATTGCTCTGGGCACCGAAAACCTCTGCCAATTGTTGTTGTTGTTATTATTATTAACGCTGGATTTAATATTGATGGTTCCACACTCCAAAAGTATCTCCTCTGAAGTGTTTGTGGGCCTCTCTCTCCAGTACAATGCTAGGGTATGTTTTTAGCCAAAGACAGTATCCTTAAAACATTATCCATAGTTTCAGGTATCCAAAATATTATCCATGGTTTCAGATATCCACCAATCCTACAATATGTTTCTAGGCCAAGTGCAATGTAATCCAAATATTGTCCATTGTTTCAGGTATCCAAAATGTTATCCAGTTTTAGGTATCTAAAATATCATCCATGGTTTCAAATAGCCACCAATCCTATGATATGTTTCCAGACCAAATACAATGTAATCCAAATATTATCCATGGTTTCAGGTATCCAAAATATTATCCATGGTTTCAGATATCCACCAATCCTATGAATGCAATGTAATCCAAATATTATCCATAGTTTCAGGTATCCAAAATACTATCCATGTTTTCAGATGTTGTCATGATTCCTTTGTAGTCTGGATATTCAGCAATTCTATGGTATGTTTCCAGCCCAAGTGCAAGTATAATCAAAATGTTATCCAATGGTTTCAGGTATCCAGTATTTTCCTGGACACAGAGCTATTCCAGGTGAGAAGGTCTGACCAAAGCAGAAGAAAATGGGACTATGACTTCTCTTGATCTGGACACTAGACTCCTCTGGAAGCAGCCCAGAATCACATGGGCCTTTTTAGCTGTCGCATCACGCTGTTGGCTCATAGATTCATAGAGTTGGAAGAGATCTCATGGGCCATCCAGTCTAACCCCCTAACAAGAAGAAGGAAAATCGCATTCAAAGCACCCCCGAGAGATGGCCAGCTTGAGATCCACTAAGTCTCCTAGTTCCCTTTCCCATGGGCTGTTTTCAAGCCATCCTGTACCTGTGCATTATTGTTGCCTGTCATACTGTATATTTCTTCCCGCTGAAGTTCCTTTCCTGTGTCTCTCTCCTCTGCAGAGGTGGCTAAACGTACAGCCCACCTTTGGTCCACTGGGCAAGCTATTTAAAGGCGAGAGAAAAAGAGGCCGGTTGCCCTTCCAAATGCAAAGGCGCCGGCTGCCAGCTCGCCTCTGTCCCCGGCGGTCCATTGATTCCTTCTGACCTAGCTATAAATGTTTCTAGCTTGGCCTTGGGCACCGTTTGGGCACGCTTCTCCCCCTCTCTCCGGTTTCTCTGGCTTTGCTCTGGTTGGGACCAGGCCAGATTGCCTCCGCTCTCCTTGCCAGGTTGGCACCGCTGTCACAACGCCCTCCCTGCAGGGCAGGCTTCTTCTCAGCCAAAGTTGGCAAAAGGGAAGGGGCCTACTGCTTGCGAAAGCTGTGAAATGGCTTCTTCTTTTTGCTCTATTGGCATCCAGTTGGGTCTGGATCTGAGCGGAAAGAGCACATCCACACGGTGGATAGAATTAATGACTTCACTGCCCTGGCGCAATGCTATGGAGTCCCAGGGGAGTTGTAGTTTTCAAAGGACTTTAGCTTTCCCTGCCAAAGAGTGCTGGTCCATCAAACTACACATCCCAGGATCCCATAGCACTGAGCCATGGCATCCCATGCTATGAGATGATGCGACTTGTAGTTTTGTAAGGTCTTGAGCCTTCTCTACTAAAGAATGCAAGGATACAAGCTATGGCTCAATACTATGGAACCCTGGAAGTTGTAGATTTGGACCTTCCCTGCCAAAGAGAACTGGGGTCTCCACAAACCACACACTCCAAGATCTGTTGGCAATGAGCCCTGGCAGTTGGATCCAAGCTATGACTCAATGCCAATGGATGATGGGAGTTGTGGTTTTTAAGGTCTTAAGCCTTCTTTGACAAAGAATGTTGGTCTTTCACCAAACTACACATCCCAGAATCCCGTAGCATTGAGCCATGGCAGCTGGATCCAAGCAATGGCTCAATGCTGTGGGACTATGGGACTTGTAGTTTTGAAAGGTCTTGAGCCTTCTCTGCCAAAGAGTGCAAGGGTTCATGCTATGACTCAATACTATGGGACAATGGGACTTGTAGTTTTGCAAGGCTTTGAGCCTTCTCTGCCAAAGAGTGCAGGGGTTCATACTATAGCTCAATGCTATGGGACAATGGGCCTTGTAGTTTTGCAAAGTCTTGAGCCTTCTCTGCCAAAGAGTGCAAGGCTTCATACTATAGCTCAATGCTATGGGATTGTGGGATGTGTAATTTTCCAAGGTCTTGAGCCTTCTCTTTTAAAGAGTGCTGAGGCGTCAGCAAACTACACATCCCAGGCTCCTATGGCATTGTGCCATGGCGATGAAAGCGGTGCCAAGCTGCACTCATTCCCTAGCACAGTGTTTTTCAACCTTTTTTGAGCCGCGGTACATTTTTGACATTTACAAAATCCTGGGGCACACCACCAACCAAAATGACACAAAATGACACTCTAACACAGTAATACATATAGTTAATATGTTTTTAAATGTATTTATACAGTCAGTTTGATACCTGGGCCTGTTTCAATGAACAAAACATAGATATCCTGGCAGAAATGGCAGAAAGACACACACAAAGGTCTTGCTCAATTTATAGTTAACACACAATCAAAGAGTATCCTGAACTCTTGCAACAATGGAATTGAACCAAACTTGGCATATTGAACTCTCATTACCAACAGAAAGTACTGAAAGGGTTTGCTTGGGAATTGACCTTGAGTTTGGAAGTTGTAGCTCACCTACACCCAGAGAGCACTGTGGACTCAAACAATGTTATGTTGTTGTTTGTTTTCTATCCAGAATCACAATGTTAGAAAGAGGCTCACCACTTTAAGGTCCCTAAAACAGGCATGGGAAAACTTCAGCCCTCTGGGTGCTTTGGACTCCAACTCCCATCATTCCTAACAGCCTGAGGCCCTTTCCTGCTTAAGTGGCTGGGGGGGGGGGGGGAAAAGGGCCTGAGGCTGCTAGGAATGGTGGGAGTTGGAGTCCAAAACACCTGGAAGGTCCAAGTTTGCCCTTGCCAGCTTTCGACAGAGACCTCTTCCTCCCCCTTCGCGCCCTTTCTTTCCCCTCCTGCCGAACACTTACTTTTTCTTCTCCACTCGGGCTCCCTTCTTCCCAGCCTTGCTCTGCTTGCTTTGCCTCGCTTTGCTCATGCTGCCGCCATTTTGATCCGAGGGGGCAGCGTGAGCGTGTTCAGGAGGGAAGGAGGGAGGGAGGAAGGGGAGGAAGACGTGACCCGTGCGGGCGCTACTGCGCAGACTCGCCCCAGGTCTTCCTTCCTCCCCCTCCCCTCCTGAACATGCTCACAGCAGCGTGAGCAAAGCGAGCAGAGCGAGGCTGGGAAGAAGGGAGCCCGAGTGGAAAATAAAAAGTTTTCGACAGGAGGGGAAGAAAGGGTATTGGAGGTTCCAATTTCCCATGGCACACCTGATGATTGCTCACGGCACACTGGTTGGGAAACACTGCCCTAGCATAGAAGTACCCAGGGAAGGCTACGTACCTTGCCAAACTACAACTCCCAGGATCCCCTAGCACTGAGCCCTGGAAGTTCCAAGTGGTGCCAAAAATGCATTCATTCAACAGTGTGGAATGCATATGCGCCCTTGGTGGCTTCTTCTTATTTCGATAGCACATTGCGATGAAATGAAAATGCCTGGAAAGTGGGGCATGGAGGCATTTTTGCAAAAATGAAATAGGGATTAGATTGACCTTTTGGGTTTTTCCGGCCTCCCAGAAAATGTGGAGGCCGGAAAAGGCAACCTGCTTGGCCAGAGTGGAGGGGACAGCCGCCTATTTTAAGCTCCTTTTTTCCCCCCTGGCAAGAAATAGGGACCTGGATTATTCATGACAAATCTCTCCGCCCGAATGCCCTTTCCGTGGGAGACAGCTGCTCATTCCGAAATGATTGAAGAGGCCCCGGTTGTATTTTATTTTTTTTAATCCACGACTTTGTGCAGGAATCTGGTCATGGGCTGCGAGGAGTTGCTGATGTGTGCAATTTTCTTTTTTTAAAGGGAAACAAGAGATCTCTCCAAAATCAAAGGAGTTTCTTCTCATGGCCCCTTCCTTAGGCTCCAAATAATCACAACCCTACTCCGAGGTCATTGAAATACGCTGAATCTGCTCCTGGGTTTTAGTCCGAACTTTAAGGGGTGAGTAGGAAATAGACTAAAGGCCAAAGCGGACTCCTTGGACAACCGAGGAGGACATCCGGCTCCTTCCTCCAATCAAACGGTGCATTACGAATGCAATTTGATTCCACTTTAACTGCCACAGCTCAATGCTAATTTTTTTTCCGTGTCAGGAGCCACTTGAGAAACTGCAAGTCACTTCTGGTGTGAGAGAATCGGCCATCTGCAAGGATGTTGCCCAGGGAACGCCCGGATGTTTTGATGTTTTACCATCCTTGTGGGAGGCTTCTCTCATGTCCCTGCACGAGGAGGTGGAGCTGACAGAGGGAGCTCAACCCGCTCTCCCTAGATTTGAACCACTGACCTGTTAGTCAGCAGTAATGCCGGCACAAGAGTTTAATCCATTGCGCCACCTGGGGCTCCAGCTCAATGTCATGCAATCCTGGGAATTGTAGTGGCTCAACGTTATGGGATCCTGGGAGTTGTTGTTTCTCAAGGGCCTTCTTTGGCCAAAGAAGGAGAGGGCCAAACTACAAAACCGCCTAGAAAGTTGACTTTGTGAGATAGAATCTGGGGAGTTGTAGTTTTGTAAGGACTTTGGCCTTCTCTGCCTACAAAACTACAATTTCTAGTGCCCCATAGCATTGAGCCAAACTGCTGTGGAGCTGACCTGCCCTCAGGCGGTGAATTCATTTCAGGGCTTAGTTTAAGGTAAAGGTAAAGGTTTCCCCGTGACATTAAGTCGTGTCGTGTCGGACTCGGGGTGGTGTACATCTCCATTTCTAAGCTGAAGAGCCAGTGTTCTCCATAGACACCTCCTAGGTCATATCGCCAGCATGACTGCATGGAGAACTGTTACCTTCCCACCGAAGCGTTACCTGTTGATCTACTCACATTTGCATGTTTTCGAACTGCTAGGTTGGCAGCAGCTGGGGCTAACAGCGGGAGCTCACTCTGCTCCCAGGACTCATGGTGGAAGGCAGCAGACATAAGTCTCTCCATCTGGATGGTGGCCTTTTCCCCACCCGCTGCTGCCTTCCAACATAACACTAAAACATCTTTTTGAGTGGTGTGTTCAAAGCACCACAGCCTCGGTTTTGTACCGCTCCAGAAAAATCACAATAGCTTCACTCTATATTTGAGAAAACTTCCTCAGTGTGTTATTGAGGAGAAGCAACGCCTGCTGAAATGCCTCCTTTGATGCTGCCCTTAAAGGGACAGGAGCCCTTTCCAAAGGCACATCTATGAGAGTTGTAGTTTGGTGAAGCACCAGCACCCTTTGGCAGAAAAGGCTGTGAAAAACTACAGCTCCCCCCTTTCCATAGCACAGAGAAGGCCTTGAAAAACTACAGCTCCCCTTTTCCATAGCACATAGAAGGACTTGAAAAATTACAGCTCCCCCCTTTCCATAGCACACAGAAGGCCTTGAAAAACTACAGCTCCCCCTTTCCATAGCACAGAGAAGGCCTTGAAAAACTACAGCTCCCCACACAGAATGCTTTCCATAGCACACAGAATGCCTTGAAAAACTACAGCCCCCCTTTCCATAGCACACAGAAGGCCTTGAAAAACTACAGCTCCCCCTTTCCATAGCACAGAGAAGTCCTTGAAAAACTACAGCTCCCCTTTTTCCATAGCAGAGAGAAGGCCTTGAAAAACTACACCCTCTCCCTTTCCATAGCATTGAGCCATGGCAATTAAAATGATATCAGGGCAGACTTGCATTGTGAAATGGATGCAGTTTGGCACCAATTTAACAGCCACAAGTCTATGCTGTAGAATCCTGGGAGCAGGGGTTTTACAAGGCCTTGAGCCCTCTCTGCCAGAGAGCGCAAACTATGGCTCCCAAGGTCCCATAGCCTTAAACCACAGCAGTTAAAGTGATGCCAAAGTGCATTCATTCCACAGCGTAGATGCATCCCTGGTTGCGTCAGGAGCATAACCTCTCTGTGGGTCCATCTCTGCTGCACAATGAACAGCCATGGCCCAATGCTGTGGAGTTCTGGGAGGTGTGGTTTCACAAGGTCTTGAGCCTTCTCAGCCATAGAGTCCCCAAACTACAACTCCCAGGATCTCATAGCATTGCAGCAGGGCTGTTGCAAAGTGTGTCAAACTGAATATACGCAGTGTAGAGATGCATCCGAAATATCTCACCAAACGACAACTCCCAGGATTCCATTGCTTTGACCCATGGCAAGCTGAGTGGAGACCTACTGCATTCACTAGACCAGGAGTCCCCAAACTATGGCCCTCCAAGGCCATTGACTTGACCCTCACCCTAAACTTTAGAAGACTGAATCTGAGGCTGAGAGAGAGGAGATTGGGGCTAGGAGTGCCAAACGGGTGACTCGTGAGTCAGAATCTGACAAGGAGCAAGGGAGGAAGAGGATAAGGCAAATACTTAATGAGTCTTCTGAGTATACATTCTTGGGATTTTCAGGGGATGATGGGTGTGATGATGAGGAGCAGTCTATGGAAGATGGGGATGAGGATGTACCCAGTGACTTAGACTGGACCAAAGTACAGCAGATACGGGACGTGTGTGAAGAACCTACAAGTAGTGATTCATTTGTGGGGTTTGCTGGGGATGGGAATTGGAGTACTGAAGATCAGGATTCATGCTGGTGCAATCTTAGTCGCGGCAGAAGGATGGCCTGGCGTGAAAGGCAAAAGGTGGCAGCTGAAAGGAATGATGATGGGGTGTTGGCTCAATCTAGTTCTGAGGAGGAACTTTGAATAAAGGACGGTTGGGAATAATGCTTCCTTGCACATAGCAAGGTGTCTTACTTGCTGCCCGTGCCCTGTCTTGCATTGCTGCGTTGCTGATCGTTGGACCATGAACCTTGGACTATCTTCTGGACTCTGATAGGATCCGTATCATGTTCCCTTTCATCGCTACACCAGCTTAAATCCCTATGTGCTAGATTTTCTGGTTTCCTGTGTTGACTTCGGATTGTTTTTGGCTACCCCGTGACACTGACTGCTCTTTCGGTTTGACCTGGGACGGTGGCCACACTTCTCCATTGCCTGCCCCTTTTGGATTGACGACTTCTCATTGGCTGCGCTTCCTGGTGATGACAATGGACTGGCTGATGACGCGTGGCTGCTTAGTTCCTTGATTTTGGCGTTTGTGTTGTTGTGGATTTTCCGGAGATTTAATCCGTATTTTATTCTACTGACTGTTTTGGCCGAATTATTGCCATTTTCTGTGTTTGCTCTGTTTACACAGTAGTTTTCGGTGTGTTTGGTCAGTTTGACCACATTTTGAGTTTTCGTTTGCAGTTAATAAACTTTTATCATTTTAAGACAGTTACACTTAAGAACAAACTTACAGAACCTCTCCTGTGAGAAACTTTGGGACTGCCTGTATTAACTTGATATTTATATCGCAATATAGTCATTTTTAAAGAGGGAAGACTAGCTTAACTTAATGTAACCGTTGTATGGTATTATAGATGTATTTTGACATTTCTTTAAAATATTACTTATTCGATGTTGTTGCCAGTAGTACCATATTACAACTAATGCCAAGGTTGGCTGCTTTTCTTTTTTGATAACATTTGGCTGGAGGGCCATCTGTCGGGGCTGCTTTGATTGTGCATGGCAGGGGGTTAGATTAGATGGCCCAACTCTATGATTCTATGATCTTGACTTCAATCTGGTCAAAACTAGCCCTCTGGCTTCAAAAGCTTGAGGACCCCTGCACTGGCCTAACCAGCAAGCGAGAGCAAGCGAGAGTCCAAAAGTGGCAGGCAAAACCCCGGCACCTCAACCCATGGCTGATTCTGAATGAGAGACTCCCTCCTGGGCACATAGAAGGCTGGGCGACTTGGAAGGTGGTGAACAGGAAGTGCTCTGGCACCACGAGGTGCAGAGCCAATCTTAAGAAATGGGGCTCATCAAGTGGAGTCCACGACATGTGAGTGTGGAGAAGAGCAAACCACAGACCACCTACTACAATGCAGCCTGAGCCCTGCCAACATGCATAATGGAGGACCTTCTTATGGCAACACCAGAGGCACTCCAAGTGACCAGCTTCTGGTCAAAGGACAGTTAGTAGAATGGCAAGTTTTTTGGTTTTTTCTTTAAAAAATGTGTTTTTTAAATACATTACACACACACAGGACTGGGCTGTGGCTCAGCTAGTTAGTAGCCAGCTGCATTAAATCACTACTGACCCAGAGGTTATGAGTTCGAAGCCAGCCCAGGTTGGAGTGAGCTCCTGACTATTAATAGTCTAACTTGCTGTTGACCTATGCAGCCCGGATAACAGTTGCATCTGTCAAGTAGGAAATTTAGGTACGGCTTTATATGAGGAACCTAATTTAACTAATTTACAATGTCATAAAAATCTCCAGCAGCGTGCAAAAGAATGAAGAAGTACTCCATCAAAGGACTTGGTGTCACAAGTGGACGGTGAAGTGGTGGCTCCCCCCTGTGGCCAGAATCAAGCATACCCTCATGAAAGCCAGAAAGCTGGAATGTTAAATTGCCCCTGTGTCTGTCTATACAGTGTTCCCTCGCTACTTTGTGGTTTTCTTATTACGGACCCGCTGTTTTGTGGATTTAATACAAAAAAATTAATTTTAAATATATATCACGGTATTTTCGCTGTTTTGTGGGGTTTTCCCGCCATCGCTCTCCAAGACGCTTTCCCTCCCCAGTCCTCCCTCCCTCCAGCCTTGAAGGGCCTTTCCTTCACTTTATTTTAAGTGTTTAAAGACTTAAAATAGTGTATAACTACCAAAACAATGTATAAATATTAAAATAAATAGAACGTCCCTACATCGCGGTTTTTCACTTATTGCGGGAGGTCTTATTGCTGGAACGTAACCCCCTCAATAAGTGAGGGAACACTGTATATGTGGTGTGTCTGATGGCATTGATTGTTTGCCATGTACAGGGCCGTGCCCAGGATTTTGATTCGGGGGGGGGGTTATTTGGGAGGGGCTCAGTCTGGGTGAGAGAGGGTCTACCCTAGCAAACCTTTTGTATTGTTATCCCAATACCCCCATGCATATGGGATATATTGAGCATGGTGATTAGATCATGATATGAATACACATAACAGTTTAAATAATGTACCAGTAAGGCCTTCCATGTATATGTGCATTGTAATCCGCCCTGAGTCCCTTGCGGGGGTGAGAAGGGCGGAATATAAATACTGTAAATCAATCAATAAATATTGTCGAAGGCTTTCATGGCCGGAATCAGTGGGTTGTTGTAGGTTTTTCTGGCTGTATGGCCATGTTCTAGAAGCATTCTCTCCCAACGTTTTGCCTGCATCTGGGGCAAGCATCCTCAGAGGTTGTGAGGATGAATGCCACAGATGCAGGCAAAACTTCAGTAGAGAATGCTTCTAAACATGGCCATACAGCCAGAAAAACCTACAACAACCCAATAAATAAATAAGTACATTAGAACTGTACCCTTGGTTTGCTCCTGATACGATAAAGAAATGTACCCACTGAGCCACTGGGGGCTCCACTTTTTTATCGTGTCGGGAGCGAACCAAACAGTTTTATTGCATTAAAAACAAACAAACAAACAAACAAACCACAAAGTTTGCAAACTTGGCGTTCTATTAAATGTCCTTTGACCAGTAGCTGGCCACTTGGAGTGCTTCTAGTGTTGCCATAAGAAGGTCCTTCATTGTGCATGTGGCAGGGCTCAGGCTGCATTGCAGTAGGCGGTCTGTGGTTTGCTCTTCTCCACACTCGCATGTTTTGGACTCCACTTTGTGGCCCCATTTATTAAGGTTAGCTCTGCATCTCGTGGTGCAAGAGTGCCTTCCAAGTAGCCCAGTCTTCTGTGTGCCCAGGAGGGAGTCTCTCATTCAGTATCAGCCATGGATTGAGGTTCTGGCTTTTAGCCTGCCACTTTTGGACTCTTGCAAACTGCGGCCCTCCAGCTGTTTGGGCCTCCAACTCCCAGAATCCCTAACAAGCTTGTTCAATTGTCAGGAATTCTGGGAGTTGAAGGCCCCAAAAGCTAGAGGGCTGTAGTTTGAGGATGTCTGAAGTAAATAAATAAATACTATACCTGGTTCTGGCCCAGCTTACTTGTCCGAACGTATCTCCCCTTATGTCCCACCTTGAAATTTACGATCTTCTGGGGAGGCCCTGCTCTCGTTCCCACCTTTGTCGCAAATACGTTTGGTGGGGACGAGGGACAGGGCCTTCTCAGTGGTGGCCCCTCACCTGTGCAACTTGCTCCCCAGCAAAATGAGATCAACTTCCTCCCTCCTTTCCTTTAGGAAAAAGTTGAAGACGTTGCTATGAGACCAGGCATTTGGTTAGACATTCAAATAGCAGGCGGACAATAAAATGATGACAATGCTATGGAAAACGGACTGTGGACTGGCTTCGGATTAAGTTGTGATTGTAGAACTCTGACTATTTGTACTTTTTAAAATGGTTTTTAATCTGATTGATGTGTTATTTATTTGTAACTGTTGTTTTTATTGATTGTATATGTGGGGCATCAAATTGCTGCCGGCTGTGAACCGCCCTGAGTCCCCCTTCGGGGGTAGATAAAGGCGGGGAACAAATACTTGAAATCTCTGGCATTACTTCGCAAACAAAGATTCTTAGGAAGGACTAATCTCACACTTTTCCCTCCCGATATGAAGCCAGGGTGGGCCATTCTTGGTGATCAATCTGGCCAAGCCTGAGGTATTGTTTCAGGGAGTCCTTATATCTCTTCTTTGGAGCCCCTCTCTTGCGCTGACCCGTGGCCAGTTCACTGTAGAGTAGTATCTTTGGGAGGCGATGGTCCTCCATCCTAGAGACGTGCCCTGCCCAGCGCAGCTGTGTTCTCAATAGCATGGCCTCAATGCTGGTGATCCCTGCTTGCTCAAGGACAGCAACATTCGTCACATAGTCAGTCCAGTGTATATATTTAGGATTGTGCGAAGACAGCGCTGATGAAAGCGTTCGAGGAGTCTTAGGTGTTGGCGATAGGTGACCCATGTTTCAGACCCATAGAGGAGAATAGACAGTATGATAGCTCTGTACACACTGATTTTGGTGCTTTGCCTCAGGTGCTTGTTGCTCCAGACTCTTTTGTGAAGCCTTCCGAATGCACTCTATGCCTTTGCTAATCTGTGATCTATCTCTTTGTCAATCTTGGCGTCTGAAGAGATGATGCTTCACGGGTAAGTGAACTGCTGAACGGTCTTGAGCACAGATTTGCCTATGCTGACGTGGGGATGATGGTTGATGGTGTTCTTCCTGTGGTGCGGGCTGGTAGAGAACTTCCGATTTCTTCAGGCTGACTTCCAGCCCAAACAGCTCTGCAGCTGTTGCAAAGCAGGACATCAGGCGCTGCAGAGCTGCTTCTGAATGGGCGACAAGGGCAGCATCGTTGGCAAAAAGCAGCTCACGGACTAGATAGTTTAGAGTCTTAGTGCGAGCCCATACCTCACCAAACTATAACTCCCAAGATACTGTTGCGCTCAAAGCAAGGGCCAAAACGGTATCCATTCTGCTCCTTTTCTAGAGAGAGGAGAGAGCCAAGAAGCTGGCCAAGAAGCCCTCCCAAATTGGAAACCCCAGAGGTCCCTCCTAGTTTCCAAGGGAGGGGGCACACTAGAGGCGCGTGGGGGCCCAAAGTGCCCCTTTCCTTTCCCCATCTCTGGATTGTCTCCTCAAAGGAGGGAAAAGAAAGGGCTGCGTGTGGGCGCGCAACAAAAAAAAAGGTGTGTGTGTGGCGGGGGGGGGGGGGGAGAGGAGGAGGCGTGAACGCGCGTGCGTGGGAGGGAGGGAGGGAGGAGGGAGAGGGGCACCGGCGTGCGCGCGCCTGGCTGACTCCAGCATCTCCTCTTTTCCCCCTCCTCCTCCTCCTCCTGCTCTCCTTCTTCTGCGCGCCTCTTTGGCACGACGCTCGCTGCGGAGGAAGGGAAGGAAGAAGGGAAGGGGGGAAAGAAGAGGCAAAGCAGGCTCCGGTGCGCGTGCGCGTGGGTCTCCTCTCCACGCGGGTGGAGCGGGGACTGCGAGGGGACTTGTCCTGCTTCCCGTGGGAGCTCCGCGGCGCCGGGGATGGCAGGCGAGAAGGGAGCGCCACAAGCCCGCCACGCCTGAGCCTCGGAAAGGACTGCTTGAGCTTGGCGCTTTGGGGAGAGGTGAAGGGGGGACCTCTCCCTTGGAAACGGGCGCAGGGAAACCCCGTCGGGGCCGTTTGGGGAGGCAGGAGACCCCCTGCCAGCTTCTCCGTGGCTCCCACCCCCGAGGCGTGAAGCCACCGATTTCCAAGCTTGGGCTGCGTCTCCAAAGCTCCTCGAGGCGCATCTTGAGCGGGACCTTGTTGGTGTTGTCTCCGAGGAGAGAAGAGAGCGAGGCTGAGAAAACTTGAAAGAGGAGGAGGAGGAGGAGAAAAAGAAAGAAAAGACAAGACACTAGGAGTGTGTGTGTGAGTGTGTGTGTGTGTGTGTGTGTGTGTGTGGTGGGGGTTGCTTCTTTTGTATGTTTGTTTTGGTGCTGCAGCTGGAGCCAGAAAGCATCTCTGGCTTGGAGACCAAAGCGCGCTTCTTCCACTCTGTCGCCTCCTCCTTCTCTCCTGCCAAACATTTCCTTCCATCTCTCGAGACTCAAGAGGAAGAGCCACAAGCAAGGAGGAGAAGGAAGGAAAGGAAGAGGGCCTTCTTTCCCCCCAGAATAGATCCAATGCTATAAAGAAGAGAGGAAAGAAGGGAAGGCGAAGCCGGAGCCCCTCGAGGCGCATTTTTGTTGCCAGGTCTCCAGGAATCTTTTTGCAATGCCTTGGAAGACTCTCCGCTTGGAATTATGTGGAGGTCGACTGCAGTGAGTCATGTTTGTGAATAATCTCTTGTTTTCCCTCCTATAGATCTCTCTATGCATCTAGGATGCCTATTTTGCTTGCGAGCCAACCCAAGGGAGAAAGAGAGAGTGCCTTTCTGCAAGGCTGCGTGCTCTTTGGACATCTGGGGAGGGGGCGGCCATGGCGAGGATGTTTCCTTGCCTGGCAGCAGCCCTTTTTTATGTAACGAAATGCCATCTCTCTCCTCTTGGCTGGAATCGCTGGGTTGCCGTGAGTTTTCCGGACTGTCTGGCCATCTTCCCGAAGCATTCTCTCAAATCAAGACCGTAAATCAAGAGCAACACTTAAAAAACATCAACAGAGGAATTCCAGACAGGAAACCATCAGGGCCTGCTAAGACCTCCTAATAAAGGATTCTCCCCAGGCAGCAACAGTCCTCACAACCTCTGAGGATGCCCGCCATAGATGCAGGCGAAACGTCAGGAGAGAATGCGTCTGGAACGTGGCCAGACAGCCCAAAAAACTTACAGCGACCCAGCAACAGCCAGGCTTTGAATCTGCAAGGCTTTGCAATGCTATTGTTGCAATTGGGCACCTTTATTAGCATTGAAAGGAGCCCCCGGTGGCGCAGTGGGTTAAACCCCTGTGCCAGCAGGACCCAAGACCGACATGTCGCAGGTCCGAATTCGGGGGGAGCGCGGATGAGCTCCCTCTATCAGCTCCTGCTTCTCATGCAGGGACATGAAAGAAGCCTCCCACAAGGATGGTAAAAAAAAACATCAAAAAACTATCTGGGCGTCCTCTGGGCAAGGTCCTTGCAGATGGCCAATTCTCTCACACCAGAAGCGACTTGCAGTTTCTCAAGTTGCTCCTGACATGACCAATTAGCATTCAATAGCATTGCATCTTCAAAGCCCGGCTGCTTTCTGCCTGTGGAGGGGAAATCCTTTGTTGGGAGGTGTTAGCTGGCCCTGATTGTTTCCTGACTGGAATCAGGACAATAAATAAAGAGCAACACTTAAAAAAAAAACCAGTGGAATTCCAGACAGGAAACAATCAGGGCCAGTGAACACCTCGGCTGTTGATTTTTTTTTGGTGTTGCTCTTCATCCTTCGGCAGGAAGCAGCCAGGCTTTGAAGCTGCAAGGCCATTCAATTCTAATCAAAGTGATTCACACCTTCCTCCAACAGACAAAAGTTCTTTCTCCCACTCTGGACATTATTCCACAGATATGCAAACCCCATTTTCCTAGTTTCCAACAGACCTCACAACCTCTTAGGGTGCCTGCCATAGATGCAGATGAAACGTCAGGAGAGAATGCTTCTGGCACATGGCCAGACAGCCCGGAAAACTCACAGCAACCCAATCTCTGTTCTCTCTCTCTGTCTGTCTGAAAAAGAAGAACCTGGCTTGGGAAGCTGCTGATCCCAGAAGTCTCCCTTGGGCCAAAAAACAGGGAGGGAAAACAAACACTTCCTTTGGGGTGGAAGGAAGAAAAGATGCCTCGCAGACATTCGTCCCAAAGCGCAACTCAACCAGGGATGTGTGTGTGTGTGTGTGGGGGGGGGGGGGGAGATTGGGGGCCTATTCATGCTCCCCTTTGCTCCAAAGTCAGCGCTATTTGACTCCTGAGTAAACAGGAGAAAATAAATGCAAATCTTGGCCATTGACCCATCCTCAAACCCTTCCATCGTTGGGCAGGAGTAAAGGAGAGCAAGCCTCTCTTTTTGGGGTCCTTTTTGCACATTTTGCAATGCCTTGAGGTCTTGTTTACGCAGGTGGGTGGGGGTCCCGGTCCCTTTAGCAGCCTTTCAGGGGATGCCTTGGTTTCCTTGACTTGCTTGGCGCATTGAGTTCCTCTCTGCTTCTTCCAATCTGGCACACAAGGGAACCTTTCCTAATGGGATGGGAGAAAGAAAGTCCCTCACCAAAACAAGAAACCCCTGCCCCCAGTTGGGGGAGCCTACCCACCCTTAAGTCGCCCCCCCCCTTTATTGGACTACCCTGACCTTTCCATCCAGTGCACTTTGGCAACTTTTCCCCAGTGGGCTTTTTTGGTGTTTCTCTTTTTTTGCGCACTCCTTCTTTTTACGCACCAAAGTTGCCCTTCCCCACCTCGGTGGGGTCCCTTGCTCTCTCTGTGTGTGTTTCTCTGTTTCTCTGGCTTCCACGGCGGTGGCTTTTCGCGCTAATGCGGTGGTCCCTCTCTCTCCCTCCTCCCTCTCTGCTGCATCCTTTCCTTCCTTCCATCCATCCATCCTTCCCTCCTCCTTTCCCTCCTCAGACCACCACCTTCGCACGGATAGCCCGCTGCGCCTCCTCGCCTTGGCCTCCCTCCGCCTGGCCTTCCTCCTCCTCCTCCTCTTCCTCCTCCTCCTCCTCCCGAGGAGGCCATGCAGCAGCTGCAGCGGACACCCAGGAGCCCCCCTGGCCCTCTCGGCCTTGCTTCGCCCCCCCAAGATGGCAGCCCCCCGTGAGCCCCGCTCCTGAGCCCGCCTGCGACATGCCCAACTTTGCCGCCACCGCCCAAGGAGAGGAGGAGGCTACCCACACTCACCGTCCTGGTAAGACCATCGAGAGATAGAAATTGGGAGCAGTGGGGGGATGATACACATGGAAACATTTATTCTCTTGGATTTTATATATGTGTCTGTGTATGTGTGGAATGGCTGGGCAAGGGGTGCCAACTGGGTTCCAGCCACTGAGGGGCGCTCTCAGACTGCCTTGCCTTTTGGGGACCCCTGCCAGGAAGGAGGCAAGGCGCTGGGAAGGCTCTCTCTCTCTCTTTCCCCATGGTTTCTTCCCCAAAGCCATTCCCAATGGGGCCCCAGTCCCAGGCTGTACTGAGATGTCTCCCAAGAGCTCATTCCATGCACAGCCAGGTATTCCAAAATCTGCCCCCAAGCTGGAGCTGACGGGCAGGAGCTCACCCCATTCCCTGGATTCAAACTGCAGACCTTTCAATCAGCAGTCCTGCCAGCACAAGGGTTTAACTCATTGCGTTACTGGGGGCTCCGTCTCATTACTCATACTCAACTAGGTATCCCAAAATTTGCCCCCAAGCTGGAGCTGACAGGCGGGAGCTCACCCCAGTCCCTAGATTCAAACTGCACACCCTTCGGTCCGCAGTCTTGCTGGTACAAGGTTTTAACCCATTGCACCATTGGGGGCTCCATCTCATTCCATGCACAACCAGGTATTCAAAATCTGTTTCCAAGCTGAATTGGGATGTCTCCAAGATCTCATTCGATTTTTTTTCTTTTTGTGTCAGGAGCGACTTGAGAAAAACTGCAAGTCGCTTCTGGTGTGAGAGAATTGGCTGTGTGCAAGAATGGTGCCCAGGGGATGCTTGGATGTTTTGCCACCCCGTGGGAGGCTTCTCTCATGTCCCCACATGGAGCTGACAGGCGGGAGCTCATTCTGCTCTCCTGTTTGAACCACTGACATTTCGGTCAGCAGTCCTGCTGGCACAAGAGTTTAACCCATTGTGCCACTGGGGGCTCCGTCTCATTCGAAGCATAACCAAGTATTCCAAAATCAGTCCTTAAAAAAAAAAACCTTTCCCCAATATGTTCAGAATGGGGTCCCCTCTCCAAAATACCTCCTTGTATTCATATATAGGTCTTCCAAAACACTTCTGGTCCCCCCCGCGTTTTTCCTCCAGGTCCCATTCCATATTGGGATGTCTCCACGATGTTTCATTCAAATCCATTTGGACTTGGGCAATGGGTTAAACCCTTGTGCTGGCACGACTGCTGAGTGAAAACTCAGCGGTTGGAATCCGGGGAATGTGAGCTCCCACCTGTCAGCTCCAGCTTCTCATGCAGGGACCTGAGAGAAGCCACCCACAGGATGGTAACATACACAGGTGTCCCCTGGGCAACGTCCTTGCAGGTGGCCAGTTCTCTGACACCCGAATGAGCTTGCAGTTTCTCAAGTGGCTCCTGACCTGGAAAAAAATCCATAGACGGGCATTCCAAAATCTGACTTCCAAAGCACTTCACCCAATTCAGATCTGGATCCCAAGGAAGATTATTGAGATGTCTATAAGAGATCTCACTATACGCATAGGTAGGCAGTTCAGAATTTCTGACATCCAAAGGACTTTTGGTCCAGTCCCTGATTTTTATATTCCCTCCAAGCCATTCATCTCCAAAGCATCTCATTCAGTGCATATGCAGGTATTTGGAAATCTGACACCCCAAATTCTTCTGGTCCCAAGCGTTCGACACAAGTGAGGCACAAGGTGCATCTACCCTGTTGGACGAATGCAGTTTGGCACCGCTTTGACTGCTGTGAGTGACAGCTATGGAGTCCAGGGAGTTGTGGGTTGACAGCGCCTTCAGCCTCCTCTGCCAGCGAGTGAGGGCGAACTGCAACTCCTCGAATCCTAAAGCCTGGAGCCAGGGCAGTTCAAGTAGTGTCACGCTGCATTCATTCTGCAGTGTGGATGTCACCTCGGCTGTATTGGGACGTTGGTGTGCGTGCACCTTTTGCACCATTCACACACTGCGCCAGATCCCACTCGCTGCCCCCAGCATTGATATTGTAAGGTTTCGGTGTCGTAGGTTTTAAGTAGTACGGTTTATAGTGCGTTGAGTTGCCGTGGTTGAAGTAGAAAGCGGGATATAATAATCATAACATGATCATAATAATAATGTAATAACTCCACGTTTCTTCCAGAGCTCTGCAGTGAGCCCAGTCTGACAGAATCAATTTCAAAGCGTTGGAAGGGTTGGACGGAGACCCCTGATGCCTGATTTTTTAAAGGCGTGGGGGGGGGGGTCTCTTGGCCGCTCTCTGACTGCAGTAGTAATGGGAGGGGGATACGGAGTCTGCCCTGCAACAGCCGAGGCTGAGTTTGGAATCCAAATGAACTCTGGGAAAAGGTGGGGAGAGAAAGAGAGAGAGAGAGGTGGTGGGGGGTCTCTCCGGAGAAGCCCCTAGTTGTGAATCAAGGGCAACCAAAGAGACTCTGCTGTTGCAAAACGAAGGCACCCCCTTCAGCCCAACCTGCCCACAAAGAGGGACCTTCTCTGGGCTGCCCTCAGTCTCATTATCTCCACAGGACGGGCGCTTTGGGGTTTGTTTATTTTTTTCTTTCCCTGGGCATCCTCCTCCTCGTCCCCTTCTTTCCCATGCTGCTCATGTCCCTTTTGCCAAGGGCTACGAGTTCAAAGACCCAGGAGGCAGGCAGAACCAATAGAGGCGCATGCCAATGCCAGGCCATAAAAGTCTGGGAGGGAAAAGGAGGGAGAACAAGGAACAGCTTGGGCAAAGGCGCGTTGGCGTCTGCTCCCAAAATGTAGCTCCTTCAGCGTGTGAACGGATGGCTCTCCAGCCCCACTTGGCACCCGTCCCTGTTTTTGGAGAGAGGAAACAACAGAGGCAGGAAGAAGGGCATGCGTTACATCAGCCAGCCCTATCTGCTGCCCCCTTTTTAGGGCCTAAACTTGCCTCCCATTTGGCAATCCTTTTTGGTCACCGCAGGCTTGATACTTTCCAAAAAGGCCTCTCTCTTTGCTTAGACCAGCCTTTCTCAACCTGGGGGTCAGGACCCCTGGGAGGGTCACGAGAGGGGTGTCAGAGGGGTCACCAAAGACCATCAGAAAACACAGTATTTTCTGTTGGTCATTGGGATTCTGTGTGGGAAGTTTGGATTGGCCCAATTCTATCGTTGGTGGGGTTCAGAATTCTCTTTGATTTTATGCAAACTATAAATCCCTGCAACTACACCTCCCAAATGTCAAGGTCTATTTCCTCCAAACTCCACCAGTGTTCACATTTGGGCATATTGAGTATTTGTGCTAAGTTTGGTCCAGAAACATAATTGCTTGACTCCACGGTGCTCTCTGGATGTAGGTGAACTATAACTCCAAAACTCAAGGTCAATGCCCACCAAACCCTTCCAGTATTTTCTGTTGGTCATGGGAGTTCTGTGTGCCAAGTTTAGTTCAATTACATCATTGGTGGAGTTCAGAATGCTCTTTGATTGTAGATGAACTATAAATCCCAGCAACTACAACTCCCAAATAACAAAAATCAGCAAATTTCTGCCAAATTTGGTTCAGTGAATGAAAATACATCCTGCATATCAGATATTTACATTACAATTCATAAGAGGAGCAAAATTACAGTTATAAAGTAGCAACAAAAATAATTTTATGGTGTGTGTGTGTGTGGGGGGGGGTGGGGTGGGGGATCACCACAACATAAGGAACTGTATTAAGGGTTGTTAGAGTCTGGATGGCCCTCTGTAGGGAGTGATTTGATTGTCTTATTTTAATTTTTTTATTAAATGTGTTTATTTGTTTGTCGCCTTGAGGCCCTCTGGGGAGAAAGGTGGGATAGATACAAAGTTGATGACGACTATAGTAATAATAATATGCTCCTGCATGCCAAAGGGGTTTGGACCGGATGGCCCTTGGGGGTCTCTTCAATTCTATGAGTCAATGCTTAGGAAGAATGTCCTGTTAGATAATGGAATCCGCTGTTGCTTTGGGATCTGATGGCATCTCATTCTCTGGACGTATTTAAGCAGAGACTGGATGGCCATCTGTTGGAAGGGCTTGGGTGGTGTTCTTCTACTTGGCAGAAGGGGATGGACTGGATGCCCTTGGGGTTCCCTTCCAACTCTTAAACTTCTATCATCACCATCACCATCATTTTGATAATACTAAAGCTGATGTTGGAGTCTCCTTCTCTGGAAGTTTTTCAGCAGAGGCTGGATGGCTGTCTATCGAGAGGTAGTGGATGATGTCCTATTGCCTGGTTGGAGGGGTTTGTACTGGGTAATCCTTGAAATCACTTCCAACTTGAAGCTTCTGACGTTGTTGTTAGTTTGATAATAATCATGCTGATGCTGGAGTATCGTTTGCTGGAGGTTTTTAAGCAGGGAGTGGGTGGTGTCCTCCTGCCTGGCAGAAGGTTGGACTGGATGGCCCTTGGGGGTCCCTTCCAAGTCTAGGATGTATGGTTCTATTTTATTAACATTTTAAAGCAGAGGTTGGATGGCCATCTGCTGGGAGGGAGTGGATGGTGTCCTATTGCTTGGCAGAAAGGGGGTTGGACTGGATGGCCATTGGGGGCATCTTTCAATTTGAAAATTCATGTTAAGTAGATGATGGATGGTCATCTGCTGGGAGTGAATTGATGGTATCCTATTGCCTGGCAGAAAGGGGTTGGACTGGATGGCCTTTGGGGGCATCTTTCAATTCGAATATTCATGTTAAGCAGAAGCTGGATGGTTATCTGTTGGGAGGGAATGGATGGTGTCCTATTGCCTGGCAGAAAGGAGTTGGACTGGATGGCCATCGGGGGCATCTTTCAATTCGAAGATTCATGTGAAGCAGAAGCTGGATGGTCATCTGTCTGGAGGGAGTGGATGGTGTCCTATTGCCTGCTAGAAAGGGGTTGGACTGGATGGCCCTTGGGGGCATCTTTCAACTCTAGGATTCATGTTAAGCAGAAGCTGAATGGTTATCTGTTGGGAGAGAGTGGATGGTGCCCTCCTGCCAGCCAGAAGGGGGTTGCACCGGATGCCCTGGGGGTCTCTTCTCTGTCCACCTTTGTGCCTAGCTCACCTTTTTCCCCCCTCCTGCTGTCTCCGCTTCCTGCAGGGCATGGATTTGGCCAAGATGGCGCAGGTCTGCTGGCGTCTGCTGGTGCTGCAGGCGCTCCTGGCGGCAGAGTGGGCCCCGGTCCACGGGGCAGCGGAGAAGAGGAGCTCCCCGACTGTGCTGAACCTGGCGGTCATCCTGGGCCGGACGCAGCTGGCCTCGGAACGGGAGGTGCGGGGCCTCTGGACCCGGGAGCAGGCGGCCGGCCTGGCCCTTGACCTCAACGTGGTGCCCCTCCTGGTCAACCAGACCGACCCCAAGAGCATCATCACCAACCTCTGCGACCTGATGTCCGGCACCAAGATTCATGGTGTGGTCTTCGGGGACGACACCGACCAGGAGGCCGTTGCCCAGATGTTGGATTTTATTTCCTCGCAAACCTTCATCCCCATCTTGGGGATCCACGGCGGGTCGTCCATGATCATGGCGGACAAGGTAGGACCCCCAGTTGATTATTTGTATTGTCTGGTATTTCCCAGCCCCTGAATATATTAAATCCCATTGTTTGCAGCAGGAATATGAGGAACTAACTGAACTGCTGTTGGACCCTTGGATTTGTTGTTTTTGCGAACCTGTGAAACTATTATTGTTTATTTATCTCTACAAATCCCATTGGACCCTGGAACTTGTAGTTTCCCAAGTCCCTGAAATTATAAATTCAATCGTTCTGTAGAAAGCGTATGTGGATCTCTGCTGTGGGGCCCTGGGATTTGTAGTTTCCAAAGCCCCTGAAACTGTAAATCCCATTGTTATGTAGCAGGAGTAGCTAGATCTCACCTGAACTAATGTGGGACCCTGGAACTTATAGTTTTCGGAATCGCCGAAACTATAATTCTCATCATATGGGAATTACAGTTATATAGATCTCACCTGAACTGCCATTGAACCATGGGATTTGTAGCTTCCTAAGACTCTGAAATTATAAATTTCATCGTTCTGTAGGAGGAGTATGTGGATCTCACCTGAACTGCTGTAGAGCCCTAGGATTTGTAGTTTGCTAACCCCCTGAAAGTATACATCCCATTGTTCTTTAGCAGGAATATATGGATCTCACTTGAACTGTGGGACCTCGGGATTTGTAGTTTCCTGAGTCCCTGAAACTATAAACCCCATTGTTCTGTAGGAGAAGTCTGTGCATCTCATGTGAACTGCCTGGGATTTGTAGTTTTCTGATGCTATGAAACTACAAATTTCTTGGATGCAGAGTTAACGTGGGATCAAAGTGCTATAATTATGTAGTGTGGAATGGCCCTAAGTTTGCAATAGGAGACCAGGTACATTGCCTTGTGCTGTTGGGCTATAGTTTCCCTGGGAGTTGTAGTTTCCAAGCTTCTAAAATGAGACATCTCATGTGGGAGTTACAGTGGGGTCAGAGTGCCATAACTGTGTGGTGTGGAAGGGGCCTAGGTTTACTATTAGAAGGGAAATAGAAAGCAAAGAAACCAGATGCATTGATTCCATCTTGGCTTCTTGAAGTTGGTTGCCATTGCCGCATCTTTGGAGAGAGATTCGCAATCAATGGCTGAATCGATTCGAATCTTGGGAGGGAGATCATTGATGGTGCATTTGAGTCATTGGCTTGTGGTCTCCCACTAAATCGGCACTTGTAATATGTTGACTTTCCAAACGTTTGGAATTTGCTAAATCTTTGGGGACAAATTCCTGTTGAGCGAGGACTCAGTCTGAAGGTTTGGATGGAGATTTGCGATAGATGGCCGAAGCCATCCAAAAATATTTGGAATTAGATTACTGATCGATGGATGGATTTGAACAAGCAGGCCTTGGGCTTGCTCTGCGTAAAATATGGGTCCTCTGTCTAGCTGGGATTTCTGAAGGCCAATATATTTATTGGGCCAAAGGTTGCCTTAATCTGGTGGAATTGGCCTGAAATATATTGCGTCATGCCAAATCGAGGCCTCCAACCTTTGGGCAAAACTCTTTTGATATTTGTGGCAGGGGATGCTCTTTGTTTTGGATGGATGCCTCTTGGGTGTTTATGAAGGCACCGTGGATGGTGGTTCTTGTTGTGCTTTCTATGCCTGGGATGGAGAGGCAGTGTTGTTGTTTTTCTTTTCTGGGTGATGTATGCATTGACCGCTGCTCTTGACACCATAAAAAGGGATTTTCCAGCCCAGCCGTCTGCCCGTCTGGGTGTGAAAAGACCTCTCTACGACCGACTTTCTATCTTGTTTTCAGCGGGATTATTGGCAAGACGGGTTTAAACGGGATTAACGGGGAGGGGTCCCTTTCCCTCAGGGCATCCTGGGATGCGTAGTTTGGAAATGACATCTCCCATAATCTTTCCATGTGGCTTTTCAACGACAGATGAACATCCTTTATCCAAAACGTTTGGGACCCAGAAGCACTTGAGATTGTTGGAATACTACCGTAGTATAATGAGACATTTCGGTGCCAAGTCTCAACCCGAAATGCATTTATGGGCACCTCATAGATTAAAATTACAGAATATTTGTTAATGTTTTGGGATTATCTGGACTGGCATGGGAAGTCACCTATCTTTGCATAAATGAAAACAATGGACCCGATGATTACCTGGCTTGGGAATCGGCCAGAGGGGTTTGCCCAGCCCTTTTGTTCTCTGGAGAGTATCTCTGCAGGGTCACATTTGATAAAGCAGTTTAGTTACATTTTCTATAAGGAATAGATAGATACACTCTATAATCATTAAGATAGATACTGTTTATTAAATCACAGAATATTTGTTAATGCAGTGGTGCGACATTAAACCATGCACAGCTCTGGAGAAGTGTTTCTTTTTTTTGAAGGGAACTACAACTTCCAGAATCCCTCAGCAACGCTGGGATTTCTAGTCCCTCCCTTAAAATCAGAAATGATGGGGAAATGGCTGGTGAGAGAATAGTCTTGTGGGTTTGAATGCATGGATGCGGTGCTTTGGGGAAGTGCCCAAAAAGGAATGGCATCAGGATGAGTCAAACAGTATGGGATATGAATGGAAGAAAAGCAAACTTGATGAGATTTCTGAGAGAGCGTGGCAAGAGTTATAGCCATTTCAAACAAAACACTTCATACCCAAAGCCAATTGAAATGAATAGATTATTCCTTTGCCATCCTATCTATTCAGGCGTATTTAAAAGGTCCTAGTTTCCTCTCGCTTTCTCCCATTTCCCCCCTTTGTCCCCAGCTTTCTTGCATTGCTGTAAAGCAATTTCAAATTGCAAATATAGTTGAGTTCAAATTGCAAATGAAACTGAGTTCAGATTGCAGATGGAGCCGAGTTCAAGTTACAAATATAGTTGAGTTCAAATTGCAAATGGAGCTGAGTTTAAATTGCAAATATAAATGAGTACAAATTGCAAATATAGCTGAGTTCTATTTGCGAATGGCGTTGAATTTAAATTGCAAATATAGCTGAGTACAAGTTGCAAATATAGCTGAGTTCAAATTGTGAATGGAGCGGAGTTCAAATTACAAATATAGCTGACTTCAGCCTGCAAAGTCCTGCCTTTTTTGCATTGGCTCCGGCAAAAGCAAACTGCTCCAACCTCTCCTAAATTGTTTTATATACAGTACTACTATATTAATAGAATCTCTATGTATTTTTGAAGTTCTTGGTCTCATTCTATCTTACTATGTATAGGATTTAATTTGTGTCTTGTGGTGTTTTTAAGTGCTTTGAGTTGCTTTGAGAGAGAAGAAGGATATCAATATATATCAACAACAACATAATAATAATAATAAATATAGATGGTCTGTTTTTCCTCATTAATACCTTCCCCTCTTATTAATAACTAATTAATGACATTTTTCCTCACACCCTCTCATTAATAACTTTTGCTGTCTTTAATACACTCTGATATCACTTGGTTACATTCGTTAATGTCACATTTTTATTAATTTGAGGAATTTTTGGAGAGGTTGAATACCCAAAAGTAGCCTATGTTTTTCACAGTGGAAACCCAGTCTGCAAAAGTTCTACCTTCATTTTTAAATAAAGGTTTCTTTGCATTAGGTGATCACAAACTGTGCCCAACAACAACAACACATAATTTAACTTTTGAAAACCATGGTTGGCTGTTTGTTAACTTAGGGTGCATCCACACTGTAGAATGAATACAGTTTGACCCTATTTTAGCTGCCATGGCTCAATGCTATGGAATCATGGGAGTTGTAGTTTCCCAAGAACTTTCACCCCTTCTGGCTGGTTTTACATTGTGGAATGAATGCCGTTTGGCAGCAGTTGGAAGTGCTAAGTAGCCCTAAGAGTTGTACTTTCCCAAGGTCCTTAGCCTTCTCCACCAAAGAGTGTCGCGGCCTCCCGCTTTAAGTTCGTGAACTGCGGAAGCCAATGATCTTTTGGGGTTTTTTTTGCAAAGTGAAAGAACATTTTAAAGGCAAATGCCAAAGAGGGTGCCCTTTCCCTTGCTTTGGAGATGGCTCCTTGCCAAAAGGGGTGCTGCCACTGCAAACCTTGCAATTTTTGCCCTTCTTGAATCGGTTTGTCACTTCGGCAGAGTTGAGGATTACGAGGAGCTTTTCAGCCAGTAATGTCTTCTCATCAGAAGTACAGCCGTTGCAGACCTTCCACAGGGAGGGCTCTATTTGCTCAGACATTGGGGAAATAGCAATAGTTCTTCCCCCCACTCATAAGATCTTTAGGAGAGGCCTATATTTTGGGGGCAGGGCCTTTTTGGTGGCTGCTCCCAAGCTTTGGGAAAGATAGGCTCTCTCTTTTAAGAGAGGTAAGAGGAATATCAGTGATCATGATAATAATAATAACAATACAAAAATAATTCTCCCCTTGGAAATATTTTTCTTTGTTGAGCTTTCAATTGCTTTTATTTTATTTTATTTATGATTTATGTATCTCTCTCCTCCCTCCCTCCCTTTCTGTCTGTCTAACTATTTGTCTACCTATCCTTTCCTCCCTCCCTCTATCCATCCATCCTTCCCCCTCCTATCTATTTATCTATTTATCCATCCATCCATCCATCCTCCCTCCCCTTCCTTCCTCTCTCCTCTATCTATCTATCTATCTATCATCTATCTATCTATCTATCTATCTAGTATCTATCTATCTAACTATCTATCCATCCATCCATCCATTCATCCCTCCTTCTCTCTAATCTGTCCTTCTATCTGTCCATCCATCCATCATTCCTTCCTTCTCTCCCTGCTTCCCCCTCCCCTTTCTACCTACCCATCCTCTCTCACTTCTTCCCTCCCTTCCCGCCCTCCCTCCTCTATCTAGCCATCCATCATGCCTTCCTTCTCTCCCTCCCTCCCTCCCTCTCTCCTAGCTATCTATCCCTCCCTCCCATCCATCTATCTATCCTCCCTCCCTCCCTCCTTCCCTCCCTCCCTCCTATCTATCCCTCCCTCCTTCCCTCTCTCTCTCCTATCTATCTATCTATCTATCTATCCATCCATCCTCCCTCCCTCCCTCCCATCTCTCTCTCTCCCTCCCTCCCTCCCTCCCTCCCTCCCTCCCTCCCATCTCTCTCCCTCCCTCCCTCCCTCCCTCCACCTATCTCTCCCTTCAATCAATCTCTCTTTCTTTCCCTCAATTCCTGTAATTTAATCTAATCTTTATATGCATTTTCAGCAATATAATTATCATTATACAATTTGCAAAGACAGCAACTTTCCAATATGTCACTTAGATCACCAATCAAAACTAAAACTCTTCCAGCAAGACCTAGCGATTGGGTTTTCTATCCAGAGAAGCGCTTTCCGTGGCGCTGAACTGTTTCTCCTTTTAAGAGTAGACGCTAAAAGGTTTTCGTTCTGCTGCTGTTTAATGCGGGTGGAGTTCCCAGCTTTGAACTAAATGGATGGTTGGAAATGCACCAAATCTGGTATAATCCTGGAAGCAAAGCCTGGGCCAGGCCTGGTTGGTACTTGGAGGGGAGACCGCCTCTATTTCAGGCTCTGTTTCAAAGGAAGGAAGGAAGGAAGGAGGGAGGGAGGGAGGGAGGGAGGGAGGAAGGAAGGAACTTTCGAATCTTCCTTGCCTAAGAAAACCCTAAGAAATTCATAAGTTGGCGAGTGTCTTGAAGGCACAAACAGATTTTTGGGTCCCTTTCCTCCAAATACTCCAGAACATGAAGAAAAGGGGCCTTTCTGGGTTGTTGCTCCCATCATCCTCCATTCCAGGATGCTGGGAGTGGCAGTCCAAACAAGAAGACCTTTCCCCTGGAAGCCTAGAAGGACTGCTGAGGAATAATACTATATGAGCGGAGAGCATCTAGATGGTGAGAACTACAAAGCCCATTATCACACTTATGCATCTGGGATGATGGGAATTGTAGTCCAGCAGATACAACCAGAAGGAATGGGCTCAGAAAAATGGTGCAGAGAATTTGGATAGAGAGGCTGTGTGCACAGATGTATCTATTAGTTATGACACTTTGGTTTGGAGATATTTCTCCATTCAGAAACTTTTAGTGTTTGCATTTTTAAGGGGTGGTGGCTTTGGGGCCACAAAAGGGGTCCCTATGGGTCTCCCCAAACTGCGTTTCCCAAACTTGGTTCTCAGTGCGCCTTCGAAAGCACCTTTCCCGGGCCTTGCTTCCGTGCGCAGCCGAACAGACGGCCCTTCCATATTGTCCCTGTCAAACCCACTCCCTTTCCTCACTTTGTCATCCATTAATGGCACCGGCGAAGGCCCCGGCGTTAATTGGAGGCGACAGTTTAATAGTTTCTCCTCTCTTTTTCTCTCTGCTTTCTTTCTTCGTTCCAACGTTTCGCAGAGGAGGAGGAGCAGCTCTCTCAAATGCGGTCTCAATGCTCCAAGAATGGAAAAAGCGGGGAGATTATAATGCAGCCGTTTGCTTTTGCTTGTGCCGACTGGGAAGAGCAAGTCTAGAATGGATGCCATTGGAGGTGGCCGTGGCTCAATGCTGTGTGCCTATACACCAAGCATGGACAAACTTGAGCCCTCCCACAATTCCTACCAGCCTCAGGCCCCTTCCTTTCCCCCCTCAGCCACTTAAGCCCTAGAAAAGGAGAGCTGACATCTGTCGGGGATGCTTTAATTGGGCTTAAACCCTCCTCATTCATAGTACATGTACACCAAATATGGGTAAACTTGAGCCCAAGTTTGCCCATGCCTGATCTAGGCACACCTAGGGAGTTGTAGTCCCTCCAATGCAAATCACTTCCTTGAGCTTTGGATCATGCCAAACCAAGCCATTCATTTGGAGTGTTTTGCAAAACCTTGAAAGCAAGAAGCGCCGCGGTTTTGCGGTCCATATGCAGCCGGAGACAATTAAACCCAAAGATTATGGATGGCTTATCGAATGGAAAGGACGGCACAGAGGGAGACGTATTAAGGGGATGCGTTTCTTAGCGCATTGTGGGACGATTACGGAAATAATTAATTACGAATTCTTTGGTGAAATGGAGCGCATATTCCGGGTTCTTCTTAAGGATCCGAAAGGGAGGCACTCTGCAGTAAGCAAATGGGAAGGTGTTTATTTATTTACTATATTTATATACAGCCCCTCTCAACCCAAAGGTGACTTGAGGCCTTCGGGCGGTAAAGCCTTCAGTGTAGTTTACATCAGTTTAGGCCTTACATAGGATCGAGGGGTTTGTTTATGTCCGAAATGCTGGATGAAATGGAGTCACACTCTCTCAGCCTGAACTGTTTTTGGTTTGTTTATGTCCAAAATGCTGGATGAAATGGAGTCACACTCTCTCAGCCTGAACTGTTTTTGGTTTGTTTATGTCCGAAATGCTGGAGGGAATAGAGTCCCACTCTCTTATGTCCGAAATGCTTGTTTATACCAAAATGTTGGAGGAAATGGAGTCATATATTCACAGCCTCAGAACTGGTAAATCTCTGTATATCTTGCTAAGAATAGCCCATAATATGTTTGCCTTAAGGGGGCCGTATGCCAAAAATGGCTGGAAGGCATGTCACAATGATACCCAGTGGGTAAGTCACATTCTCTCGGCCTCAGAGGAAGGCAAAGGCAAACCTCCTCTGAATGTATCTTGCTAAGAAAACTAATGGGATGGCATTGGAAAGCATCTCAAGCCACCTGATGATGCCTAAGACCTGGGGGTTGGCACCCCTGGGGGTCATGAGGGGGTGTCAGAGGGTTCCCCAAAGACCATCAGAAAACACAGTATTTAGGGGTTCTGTGAGGGAAGTTAAGCCCAATTCTATCCTTGGTGGAATTCAGAATGCTCTTTGATTGTAGGTGAACTATAAATCCCAGCAACTACAATTCCCAAATGGCAAGGTCTATTTTACCCAAATTCCACCAGTGTTCATGTTTGGGCATATTGAGTATTCATTTCAAGTTTGGGCCAGATCCATTATTGTTTAAATCCACACTGCTCTCTGGATGTAGGAGAACGACAACTCCAAAACTCAAGGTCAATGCCCACCAAACCCTTCTAGTATTTGCTGTTGGTCATAAGAGTTCTGTGTGCCAAGTTTGGTTCAATTCATTCGTTGGTGGAGTTCAGAATGCTCTTTGATTGTAGGTGAACTATAAATCCCAGCAACTACAATTCCCACATGGCAAGGTCTATTTTCCTCAAAGTCCACCAGTGTTCACATTTGGGCATATTGAGTATTCATTTCAAGTTTGGGCCAGATCCATTAAATCCACACTGCTCTCTGGATGTGTTCACATTTGGGGTCATAAGAGTTCTGTGTGCCAAGTTTGGTTCAATTCATTCGTTGGGAGTTCAGGTAGGTGAACTATCCCAGCAACTACAACTTCCACATGTCAAGGTCTATTTTCCTCAAAGTCCACCAGTGTTCACATTTGGGCATACTGAGTATTCGTGCCAAGTTTGGTCCAGGTCCATCATTGCTTGAGTCCACAGTGCTATTTGGATGTAGGTGAACTACAACTCCAAAACTCAAGGTCAGTGGCCACCAAACCCTTACAGTATTTTCCTCAGCACAACATGAGGAACTGTATTAAGGGGTCGCGGCATTAGGAAGGTTGAGAAACCCTGCCTAAGACTGTAATGTATGCCTCATGTTTTCAACTTGTTGCATTGAATGAAATGCACCTCATATCTTTTACTATTTTATTGTTTTCCTTGCATTATTTCCTTTTTTGGAGCAGAACAGTCTTGATTTTGTCCAGCATTGCTTTTACCTTTTGCTTCTTTGGAAAACGCAAGTAGTGTACCTACATGAGAGAATGAATGCAGTTTGAACTGCCTTGGTTCCATGCGAGTCGTAGTTTGCACACTTTGGCAGGGAAGACTCTTTGTGAAACGATAACTCCCATGATCCCATTGCATGGAGCCATAGTGGTTAAAGTGGTTTCAAACTGTATCCATTCTCCAGTGTCAAACCTTTCCTGGAGGTAGCTGAAGACCTTGTCGAACTACATCTCCCGGGATCCCATCACATTGAGCCCAGGCGGTTAAAGTGGAAGTGTGTTCCCCAGTGTCAATGCACTCAATACAAGGTTTTGAAAGCAATCCTAAGCCAGATGTCTCTGTGCATTGTATTTGGGTAATAATGCATATATATATATGTCATCTGTTCTGGGTTTGGCCCCGAGCGCAGCATGAATGTTTCATGGCCCTAAGTGCTTTGCGCGGGGGATCTGTCCGTTACGTAACAGCGATGGCCCGTCATGTGTCCTTCTACCGGAGCTGCTATTCTCTCTCGTGAACGAAGGTTTCACGTTGAACATGAAACATTTTCCTTGTTTCCAGAGGCAGGCGGCTAATAGTTTTGGTCATTTGCAAAGGGAGGCTGTGGACGAGGCTCCGAAGTGCTTGTACCTAGTAATGCACATCCCCATCTACGCATTGTAGGGCAGGCAGAGTTCAGTGCAGGCATTTGCATGCCTTTGGATGTCCTAAACAGCTTCAGAGAGCTTCAGGAAGTAACTTTTTCCCGGTCTAGAGCATTCCAAACCTCCCAATGGGCTTGGCCTCTGATTCGTCATTCAAAATTATAATTATTTATTTACAGTGTTTATATTCCGCCCTTCTCATCCACGCAGGGGACTCAGGGCGGATTACAATGTACATATACATGGCAAACATTCAATGCCATAGACACACAACACATATAGACAGACACTCAGAGGCTATTTAACATACCAGCTTCTGGCCACCAGGGGAGCTGTCGCTTCCTCATTCTTTGCATACTTCCTGGAGATTTTTATGGCCTCGTAAATCAGTTAAATAACCTCCCCACAAAGTGGTACCTAAATTTCCTACTTGACAGATGCAACTGTCTTCCGGGCTGCAAAGGTCAACAACAAGCTACACTATTGTGGTCGGAAGCTCACTCCAATCCGGGCTGGCTTCGAACTCATGACCTTTCAGTCAGTAGTGATCTTAATGCAGCGGACTCCCAGCCAGCTGCGCCACAGACCCGGTGGACAAGATAGTGGACAAAACATCAACTTTTGCAATTCTTCACTTGCGCAGCTCTCAATTATACGTAGCAAGAGTACATTATTATGTCTTGATTTGATAGACTTTCTCCAAATCTGGGGAGCACCTATATTGTAACGACAATGCAGTTTGACACCACTTTGACTGACAGCTTCAGTATTACGGAATCCTGAGAGATGTAGTTTAATGAGATATAATAATATCAACAACACAATGTAACAAAATTTGGGAAAAAAGTAATGTTCCTGGTTTACTTCCTGTTTATTTGTGTGGTTGTTGTCCTCCAGAAACTTGATTTTTGTGTTTGCCACAAACTCTGTTGAATTGTGTTGTCGAAGGCTTTCATGGTTGGAATCACAGGGCTGCGGTGAGTTTTCCGGGCTGCATGTCCATGTTCCAGAAGCATTCTCTCCTGACGTTTCGCCCACATCTATGGCAGGCATCCTCAGAGGTTGTGAGGCCTGTTGGAAAGTAGGCAAGTGGGGTTTATATTTCTGAGGAACGATGTCCAGGGTGGGAGAAATAACTCTTGTCTGTTCGAAGTAGGTGTGAATGTTGCAACTGGGCACTTTGATTAGCATTGAATGGCCTTGTAGCTTCAAAGCATGGCTGCTACCTCCCTGGGGGAATCCTTGGTTGAGAAGTGTTAGCTGGCCCTGATTGACTGAGGCAGGTGTGAATGTTGCAATGAATCAGATTAGCATTGAAAAGCCTTGCATATTCAAGGCCTGGCTGATTCCTGCCTTGGGGAATCCTTTGTGTTGGCTGGGCCTGATTGTATCATGCCTGAGCAGAAGTCAGCCATAGCAGAGCTCTCGGTGAACCAACCTGGACCCAGCATATTATTTGAGAACACAGAAATGCTGGGCCACTCTGACAACTACCATGTCAGGCTACACAGAAAAGCCATTGAAATCCACAAGCATGTGGACAATTTCAACAGAAAGGAGGTAACCATGGAAATGAACATCTGGCTCCCAGTATTTTTTTTAAAAACCCTCTAAAATCAGGACACTAAATAAAGAGCAAAACTCTGAAAATGGGTATTTCAGACAAGAAACAATCAGGGCCAGCTAACGCTTCCCAGCAAAGGATCCCCAAGCAGGAAGCAGCCGGGCTTTGAAGCTGCAAGGCCATTAAATGCTAATCAAGGTGCTTAATTGCAACATTCACATCTGTCTACAACAGACAAGAGTTCCTTCTCCCACCCTGGACCTTCCACAAATATATAAACCTCACTTGCCTAGTTTCCAACAGACCTCAAAACCTCTGGGGATGCCTGCCATAGATGTGGGTGAAACATCAGTAGAGAATGCTTCTGGAACATGGCCAGACAGCCCAGAAAACTCACAACAACCCTATGTTGAATTAGTTGAGACTCAATGAGATATTAATTGAAAAACTACAGCAAAATGTGCTGCCAGATTCCCCATGAAAACAAATTTTTTGCAGTTTAATAAGCTCTCCCCATGTTGTTGTTTTTTGATATAACCAATTCGGAAATGACATTTATAACCCAGGAACAAAAATCACGTTACGTAGTGTAATTTGATGATGATGATGATAACTGTGTTACCCACATCCCCAAGAATGCATATGTACTATAGGATTTGGCTTGCTGCCACTTTAAGTGCCATGGCTCTATGATATAATTTCCTGGGAGTTGTAGTTTTACAAGATCTTTACCCTTCTCTGTCCAAAGATTGCACAATATAACTCCCAGGGTCCCATATAACCGATCTCTAGAAGTTAGTGATGTCAAACTGCATTCATTTTACAGTGTAGCATTGTACCCTCTAGATCAGACCTGGGCAATTGCCGGCCCTCCAGGTGTTTTGGACTTTAACTCCCAGAAATCCTAGCCAGTTTACTAGCTGTTAGGATTTCTGGGATTTGAAGTTCAAAACACCCAGAGGGTCTGCAATTGCCCAGGTCTGCTCTAGATGGCCGGGCTTGGTGGGATCCTGGAATTTGCAGTTTCTGGTGTCTCTTAAACTACAAACCTCATGGTGCCTATTGCAGAGTTTAAGTGGGATTAAAGTGCCGCAACAGTGTACGTATGGCCCTATGTTTGCAAAAGGATATGATTCGGGGGTTTATAGTTTCGTGGGCCTTTTGGCCTCCGCTTCCTTTGCTTGCCACAAGCTGCGTGTGCCCTGTGTGAACTCGGCAACGAATTGTAACTCTCCCAGTTGGCTGCGGCAAAAGCAAACTACGTCTCTCGGTTTATATGCCTTGAATGCGACCACTTGGCCTTACAGTGGATTTGCATGGTCTTGGTTGCCTTGGTGCAAAGCCCAGACAATGGGAAACATGGCCGGGGATGTTACTTCCTGTGCAGTGGAAGGCACTTCCGAAGCGTTGGGTGCCTCCGAAGTGAAAAGTGGAAGTCTTCTCTTCCTTTCCATCCCTCCCTCCCTCCTTCTCTTTCCATCTCTTTGTGCCCCGAGGAGAGACAAGACAAATCCATTCGCCATCCCCCTTTTTTGCTCCTCGGTCGTCAAAAGGCATCAGCGTCGGATTCCAGGAGCCAGAGATGCGACAAGGCAGCTGATGTGCCCACTTAAGATTGCGTCTACATCGGAGAATTAATGCAGTTTGACACCACTTTGATTGCCACGTCCCCATGCGAGGGAATCTTGGGAGTTGTAGTCTGGCAGGGCCCTTCACCCTCTATACTGTGAATCCGTGCTTTGCTAGAAAGGGATTTTCCTGATCCTTTGCTTCAAGATGTTTAGTAGTCACTGAAATGCACGAGTGACGCAAAGAAATAATGTATATATACTTTGTTTGGAAAGGCATATGGTGCATAATGGGATTGCAGGCTCCCTTGCATTTGATGGCTTCTCTGTCTGCATTTTAAAATGTGTACATACATGCTGCCATCTGATTTATTCTGTCCTCTGTTTTCCCTGTTTTTTTCTTTCTGATCGAGTCAATAGCCTCTGCATTTATTTGTATTTACATCGGCCGTTGCTTTGGGTGTCCAGCCGACCCAGAAGGACACCGCGAAGAAACACATTGTCTACTAAATAGACAGGGTTTATTTATTGATGAATCGGATTATTATTGTATTGTCAAAGGCTTTCATGGCCGGAATCACTGGGTTGTAGGTTTTTCGGACTATATGGCCATATTCTAGAAGCATTCTCTCCTGACGTTTCGCCTGCATCTATGTTTGGAAACAGATCTCACAATAATAATAATAAAACTTTATTTATACCCCGCCACCATCTCCCCAAAGGGGCTCGGGTGGGCGTACCTGAGGCCAAGCTCAATGACACATAATAAAACTACAACACAGCAGCAATAACAAAACAATACAATCAATATAACTTAAACATAAGCAATAATAGACAATTAAAAACCATTATGGCCGGGCCAGATATTAAAATTTTAAAATAAACACTGGATGCGAACAGAGGTAGAATGTATGTAGCAGGATGGTTAAAAGATAATGTGGGGTAGACAGCCCAACAGATAATTAAAGTGCTTCTGAGGACATTTGCAAGGAATTGACCAGAGCAGGGCGTTATTCACTTTATTCAGGGAAAGCACATTGGAACAACCACGTTTTCAGGCTCCTCCTAAAAACTGCCAACGTGGGGGCTTGCCTAATATATTTGGGGAGCGAGTTCCAGAGTCGAGGGGCCACCACAGAGGAGGCCCTCTCCCTCGTCCTCACCAATCGCGCCTGCGAAGGCGATGGGAGCGAAAGTAGGGCATCTCCAGATGATCGGAGAGATCGCCTGGGTTCGTAGACAGAAATGTGGTCACGCAGGTAGGCGGGTCCCAAACCGTTCAGGGGTTTGTAGGTAAGAACCTGCACCTTGAATTGGGACCGGAAGATGAACGACAGCCAATGGAGCTCCTTGAACAGGGGGGTTGATCGCTCCCTGTAAGATGCTCCAGTTAGTAATCTGGCTGCCACCTGTTGGACCAATTGAAACTTTGGGGCCGTCTTCAAGGGCAGCCCCACGTAGAGTGCATTACAGCAATCCAATCTGGAGGTGACTAAGGCGTGGACCACCGTGACCAGATCAGACTTCACGAGGTACGGAGCACGAATTTTAATTGTGCGAAGGCCCCTCCAGCCACCACCGATGCCTAAGCTTCAAGCATTAGCAATGAGTCTAGGAGGACACCCAAGCTGTGGACCTGTTGCTTCAGGGGGAGAGCAATCCCATCAAGCACAGGTTGCCACCCTATACCCTGATCCGGCTTATGATCGACCAGGAGGACCTCTGTCTTGTCAGGATTGATCTTCAGCCTGTTCATCCTCATCCAGACAGTCACCTGAGGGGCTTCCTTGGAATTAGGTGGAAAGGAGTAGTAGAGTTGGGTGACATCTGCATAGAGATGGCACCTCACTCCAAAACCCCAGTTGACCTCTCCCAGCGGTTTCATGTAGATGTTAAAAAGCACAGGGGACAGAATGGAACCTTGCGGGATAACCTCACAACCTCTGAGGATGCCTGCCATAGATGCAGGTGAAACGTCAGGAGAGAATGCTTCTAGAACATGGCCATGCAGCCCGAAAAACCAACAACAACCCTCTGATTATTATTATTTAGCGATCAGGGTAGCCATATTTGCGCACCAAAAATGACCAACTGGTGCCAAAACAATACTGATTGCTTTCGCAATGGCAGTCATCATTCCTCCTTGTGTTGAGACAAGAGCACAATCTCCTCATCATCTTTTCCTCTTCTCCTCTTCTCCTTTTTCATCCTTCTCTACTTCTTCCTCTTTCTCCTCCTCCTCTTCTCCCGTTTCCTGGTCCCTTTCTCTCTCTCCTCCTCCTCTACTACTTTTTCTTTGTCTGCTGCTGCTTCTTCTTCCTCTTCTTTTCCTCTTTCTTCTTTCACCAATATTAAACTGCATCGTTTTCCCACACAGTTTGGCTTGTGTACTTGGGAGAAAAATGGCATACTATATCTATATAAATAAAAATGAAATGTTAGTTTGTGGGATTAACATAACTCAAAAACCAGGTAGGTAGATAGATAGATGGATCAGGAGGACTGCTGGGAGTTGCAGTCCAAAAATAGGTAGAGAAGGAAGAACAGGGAGAAAGAGGAAAGAAAAGTGAGGGGGGAGGAAGGGAAGAGGATTGAGAAGGAAGGAAGGAAGGAAGGAGAGAAAGAGGGAGGGAAGGTTGGCCACAGCAACGTGTTTCAGGTGCAGCTAGTATATATGTATATATATATATATATATATACACACACACACACACACATATACATACATACACACATACATACACTAGCTTTGATATCCGGCATTGCCTGGGTTAATTGAAAAAGTCAATTTTTAATTGTTCTAAATGCATACGGTTGTGGGTGAACTACAACTCACATCATGCCAAATTAACCCCAAGAAATACCATCAATATTTAAAGTTTGTTATGTTGGGCAAGTTTGCTCTAGATGCATCATCGGTGGGGTTCAGTGTGCTCTCCTGCTGTAGGGTAAACTACAACTCCCACTATGGTGAGTCAGTCCCCTTAAACCCCTCCAGTAGGTTGAGTTAGTCGGGGTTTTGTGTGCCAAGTTTGGTCCAGGTCCATCATCGGTGGAGATCACTGTTTCTCTGGTTGTGGGTGAACTACAACTCCCAGAAAGGAAGGTCAGTTTTCCCCAAACCCCTCCAGTAACCAAATTTCAGCATATCAGGTATGTGTGCTAAGCTTGGTCCAGATAAATCGGTATGTGGGTATACAGTGCTGTCTGGATGCAAGTGAACTACAACTCTCCCAAATCAAGATGAATTTGCCTCAGAGACCTCCAGCATTTTTTGCTGGTCATGGGAGCTCTGTGCGCAAAGTTTGGTCCAATCCATCTTTGGAGGAGCTCAGTGCTCATTGATTGCAGGTGAACTGTAAATCCCAGTACCTACAACTCCAAAATGCCCAGGCCAATTCCCCTCAAAACCCACCAATAATCAAATTTGGGCATATTAGGTATGCATGTTAAGTTTAGTCCAGATCCATCATTGTTTGGATTCATAGTTCGCTCTGAATGTCAGTGAACTACAACTCCTCAAAATCCCTCCAAAGACCTCCAGTATTTTTTTGTTAGGCATGGAGGTTCTTTGTGCCAAGTTAGTTCCAGATCCACTTGGGTGGTGGGAAGTATGGTGTTTGTGGAGGCCATTGGCAGGGCTCTTGGACATGTCCATGGCACTCACTATAACCTGCAATGTCACTGGAGGGAGGGCCTTTGGTGTCTCCTGTGTAGTGGGAGCTATAGCTGTTTGTGGAGGCAGGAGATTGTCTGTGTAAATAGACACCCCAGCCACATACACACATACATATTTTCACTTTTATCATGTGTGTGTGTGTGTGTGTGTGTGTGCATATATAGAGACACACACACATATCTTTTGGAGCAAAAATTAATGTAAGACCCTTGCTTATTTTAAGGGAAAGAGGATATATAGTGCATATGTGTATGTCTATACATATGTACATGCACATACACAGTACCACACACACACACACACCCTATATTGATATATAATTTGTGTGGTATGTATATTTATATGTGATTATGTGTGTGTGTATATATATACATTTAAAGAGAGAGTGCGCTTATATGTGTGTGTATACACTCACTCACACACAGACACACACACTAGCCGTCCCTTGCCATGTGTTGCCCAGTCTGTGTATATGTGTTTTGTGTGTGTGCATATATGTGTGTTTGTGCATATACACACACACACACACTAGCTTGGGGACCTGGCGGTGCCCGGGTCATTTGAGAAGTGTAGGAGGATGTAGAGTGGGTCATGGGGGCTCTGTGTGCCAAGTTTGGTCTTGATCCATCAGTATTGGGAGTTGCAGTGGTATCATGAAATTACTGAATGTAGTGCAAGTCCCATCATCTGTGGTCCACCCTCCTCCAACCTGCAGCAGGATGTAGAGTGGGTCATGGGGGCTGTGTGTGGCAAGTTTGGTCTGTATTGGTGAATGGATGAGGGTTGCATTGTGTTGAGGAAGTGAGTGAAGGTACTTCAAGTCCCATCATCCGTGGTCCGTCTCACACAAAACTGCACCAGGATTAGAGTGGGTCATGAGGGCTCTGTGTGCCAGGTTTTGTGTAGATCAGTCATAGGATTAGGTTTGTAGCAGTCTTGGAAAGAGAGGGAAGGTACTGCAAGTCCCATCATCCATGTTTTGCCCCCCTCCAAACTGCAGTAGGATGTAGAGTGGGTCACTGGCGCTCTGTGTGCCAAGTGTGGTCTTTATCGGTGTTTGTTGGGGCCCCCAGTGGTCTGTGGGAACAGAGGGGTGTGAAAATATTACAAATCCCATCACCCATTGTCAGTCCTCCCCTGAACCTCACCAGGATGTGAAGGTAGTCATGGGGGTTATGTATGCCAAGTTTGGTCTCAATCAGTAATTGCATAAGGGTCGCAGCGGACTTGGGAAGTGAGTAGAGGTACTTCAAGTCCCATCATCCATGGCCCACCCTCCTCCGAACTGCACCAGGACGTAGAGTGGGTCATGGGGGCTGTGTGTGCCAAGTGTGGTCTGTATTGGTCCTTTTTGGTGGCCTCAGTGGTCTGTGGGAACTGAAGTGTTTGAAAGTACAACAAATCCCATAATCCGTGGGTCATGTCCCTCAAACTGCACCAGGACGTAAAGGGGGTCAGGGGGGTTATGTGTGCCAAGTTTGGTCGTGATTCGTCATTGGATGAGTGGAGCAGTGGTTTCAGGAAATCAGTAGAAGTACTTCAAGTCCCATCATCCATGGTGCACCCTCCTGCAAACAGCAGCAGGATGTAGAGTGGGTCATGGGGGCTCTATGTGCCAACTTTGGTCTTGATCAGTCATTGGATGAGGGTTGCAGCGGCCTCGGGAAATGAGTGAATGTACTTCAAGTCCCATCATCCATAGTCCGGCCTCATTCAAACTGCAGCAGGATGTAGAGTGGGTCATGGGGGCTCTGTGTGCCAAGTTTGGTCTTTATCGGTCTTTGTTGGGGGCCGCAGTGGTCCGTGGGAACCAAAAGGATTTAAAGTACTACAAATCCCATAATCTGTGGTCCATCTCCCCCAAACCGCACCAGGACATAAAGGGGGTCACGGGGGTGATGTGTGCCAAGTTTGGCGCAGGTCCATCACCCGCGCTGGTCACTGTGGCCTGTGAAAGTGGCAGCCAATCAGAACACTGCCACATACAAACAAACAAACATACATACAAACTTTCCGCTTTATTATATATATATAATATAATATATATACTGGTTTTGTATATGTTCACTGGTTTTGTATAGGTATTTTGTGTGTGTGTGTGTGTATACACACACTAGCCATGCCTTGCAATGTGTTGCTGTGGCCCAGTCTCTGTATATGTGTTTTGTGTGTGCATATATGTGTGTTTGCCCGCATGCAAACACACATATATATATGGTTTTACTCATATATATATGGTTTTACTCATGCGTTGTAATGTAATTTTTGTGTTTGGCTTTGTAATTCTATTCTGCTGTGCTTTTCTGTGTTTTCATGTGTGATGGCCACTTGTTGCCCTGATAGGCGTATTGTATCCAAATATGGTGTCAATTCATCCAGTGGTTTTTGAGTTATGTTATTTCCACAAACAAACATTACATATTGTCGGAGGCTTTCATGGCTGGAATCACTGGGTTGTTGTAGGTTTTTTGGTCTATATGGCCATGTTCTAGAAGCAGGGGCGGTCTAAAATAATTTTAAATGGTAGGCGAACATTATTTTGGTGCCCCCCCCCCAAAACATTATTTTGCCCCCCATGTGAAACAAATATACAATTATAATATCACAATACCATTAGTAGTATTATATTGTATCAATGTATATACAATATATTATACCATACTCATACTATATTATATCATAATTATATTATACTACATTACAATATAATTATATTATAATATATTGACATTATAATACAATATAACATTCTATTATATTATTATTATTATAAAATAATAAATAAAATTATTTATTTCAATAAAATTATCCTCTACCAAATATTTTCATGACTCCTATAAAACTCAAATAACCCAAAATAAACTGAAATAAAATATTATATATTACTATTTTGTACAATACCACTATACTGCAATATTGTTTGTAATATTGCAGGTAATATAAAATATATCATTATTCTATTGTTATATTGTATTTTTATTATATTGTATGACAATATTAAGCAGAACTGTAAAATAATCAACAAGAAATGCAATGTAAATGCATCAAAATCAGAATATATTACCTACCACCCGTCTCATAATCCATAGGAGTCTCCCATAAGTCCAAAATTAGGATCCCAATGTAAATGTAAATAGAAAAACAGCCAAAATGTTCAAATGAGGTTGAATACAGGCAGCGTGGCCTGGGCAAACTTGGGCCCTCCCTCCCTCCCTCTAGGTGTTTTGGACTCCAACTCCCACAACTCCTCATAACCTCAGGCCCCTCAGGTCTAGACAGAAATAGTGCCGAAGAAAGGAAGGAGGGAGAGAAGAGGTCACAGAGGAGGAGGAGGAGGAAAGCCCTTCATTCATTCCTTCACTTACACTTCCTTCACTGATTCTTTTCTCCTTCCGCGCAAATGCGGAGGAGACAAAAGGACAAGGGAAGCACTCCCTGCCTGCCCGATAGGGAGTGCTTTGCTTACAGGCTTCTGCGCAAGGGAGCTACTGGGCATGCGCAGAGGGTTTCGCGGATGTGCAGTTGCTCCTGCGCTCAATTTCAGCTCTGGAGCAACTGCGCCGCCGAAAACCTCCGCGCATGCCCAGAAGCGGCGCGGAGGTTTTCAAGGCTTCCGCAAAAGTTATTTTTAATCCGCCCAGACAAGGCCGGGGCCCAAAGCAGGCAGCTGCGGCGCTGCCTGAGGAACATCAGCAGGGCCAGGGTGGTGCCCCATGCGGCCAGGATGGCGCCCCCTTCCCAGATGGCGCCCTAGGCGGCCGCCTACTTGGCCTACCTTGTAGGACCGCCCCTGTCTAGAAGCATTCTCTCCTGATGTTTCTCCTGCATTTATGGCAAGCATCCTCAGAGGTTGTGAGGTACATACTGTATTTATTTATATGTATATATACCCTGTTTCCCTGAAAATAATCCCTAGCATGATTTTTCAGGATTGTTGAGGGTGCTCGAAATGTAAGCCTTACTTCAAAAATAAGCCCTGGTTACAGTTAATTAAAAAGTCAATTTGGAAAAATACAACAGCCCTAACACACCTTTTGGAGCCAAAATTAATATAAGGCCCTTTCTGATTTTGGTGGAAACAGGGTAGCTACATATACAAACATACATTCACAGTCTAACCAAAAACCACCCCAATTCTTGGTGTCTTGGGTTTTAGGCCTGTTCTGGGGTTCTTTGGGGCGGTGATTCAGAAATTTGCCGTGGAAAGGCTGCCCCCGCTCGGGATTCTTGGATAGGGTTATCGAGGACAAGCAGATGGAGACTGGTAAACGCCACATGTTCTGTATCTCAAAAACTAGGGCCGATAGAGGGTGCCATATTTGGGATCAGCTGGTCAAATAGTACCTAGAAACAGGAGGCAGAAAAAATATGTGTTGTCCAGTGTTAGTTATCAGAGATGGGCGGATTAAAAATAACTTTTGCGGAAGCCTTGACTTTCTAGAATCCTCGAATGCTCGGCCATACATTTCCTGGTTTTCCTTTGCAAAAAGCTGGAGGATGTGAATGGATTTAGTGGGCCCACCGTATGCTTGAATAATTGCATTGGAAAGGGTCCTCCAGAGGGCATCCATTCCAACCCCATTCTGCTTCACACTTGACCTCCAGCCAAAGCATCCTGGACAGGGAGCCCAGACATTCAGGAAAAGGAAGAGACCCCATTCTCTCTCCCCAGGTCTTTGGCTACATCCTAGAATCCTATAGTTCAGTGTTTCTCAACCTTCCTAATGCCGTGACCCCTTAATACACTTCCTCAACCATAACATTATTTTCATTGCTACTTCATAACTGTCACTTTGCTAGTTATGAATCGTAATGTAAACATCTGATATGCAGGATGTATTTTCATTCACTGGGCCAAATTAGGCACGAATACCCGGTATGCCAAATTTGAATACTGGTGGGGTTGGGAGGGGGGATTGATTTTGTCATTTGGGAGTTGTAGTTCCTGGGATTTACCGTTCACCTACTGTATAATCAAAGAGCATTCTGAATTCCATAAACGATGGAACTGAACCAACTGTGGCACACTGAACTTCCATGACCAATAGCAAATACTGGAAGGGTTTGGTGGCCACTGACCTTGAGTTTTGGAGTTGTAGTTCACCTATATCCAGAGAGCACTGTGGACTCAAACAATGATGGACCTGGACCAAGCTTGGCAAGAATACGCAGTACGCCCAAATGTGAGCACTGGTGGAGTTTGGGGGGAAATAGACCTTGACATTTGGGAATTGTAGTTGCTGGGATTTATAGTTCACCTACAATCAAAGAGCATTTTGAACCTCACCAATAATAGAATTGGGCCAAACTTCCTACACCGAATCCCCATGACCAACAGAAAATACTGGGTTTTCTGATGGCCTTTGGCGAGCCCTCTGACACCACTTCGTGACCCCTCCCCCCAGGGGTCCTGACCTTCAGGCTGTGAACTACTGACATAGTTGGAAGAGACCTCAAGAGCTATCTAGACTAGCCCTCAAACTAGCTTTGAGTTCAAGGGCTTGCCCCTTTCCCTCTTTCCATCTATGTTGAGTTCATATGCTTTATATTATAACACCTCATTCCCAACCCAGTCCCTGTCTTTATTTGGCATTCTCTCGAAGGCAAAACCCTAAAGGACCGCAAAACCCATCCCACGTTGCCGCGCGCCACATTCCCTCGGCCTGACCCTGGCTCTGCCCTGGTCTCTTAATTAAAACAATCCCCCGTCCCTCCCTTTTTCAGATGCGGAGAGGCAATTAGTGGGGGTTTTGATTAAAGGTAAATGTGCTCCTGGGTAAAGAAGGCCGGGTAATGAGGTGCTTATATAATGCACGCCGCAGCGGATCCCGGAAACGGCCCTTTCTCTCTCTTTTTTTGGGGTCAGCGTTTCTTAATTAAGACAAGAGCAGGGGTGAGGGATGCTTCAAACGGGCAACTATTGGCAACTATTAGTTTACAAAGCCTCTGAAGGGAAAAAAACCAAAAGGTATTTTTATCTTGCAATTAATAATATATAAGAGTCCAAGTATGTATGTATGTATGTATGTATGTATGTATGTATGTATGTATTATACTCCTTCATGACTTGATGGATCTGGACCAAATTTGGTACACATAACTTTTAGTATCCAACTTAAAATACTGGTGGGGTTTGGGGTGTGTCTTTAATAGGGGATGATGGGAGTTCAAGTCCATCTATATCTACTCTGTGGATGATTGAAGTTGTAGCTCCAACAAGAAGGCCCTGACCAAGTCCTGGGCTAATGGGAGTTGCAAGCCCAAACACATATTGGGGGTTGATAGAAGATGATGGGAGTTGGAGGCCAGCCACATCCATAGAGCTGTGTGAATCCCACTGTTGAACCTGGACCAAAACTTTGTACACATACTCATCATGACGCAGCTTCAAATACTGTTGAGGGGAACTAATGGAGGAGGATGGGAGTTGGAGTTCATCCACATGTAGCCTGGGGATGATGGGGTTTGTGGCTCCAACAAGCAGGCCCTGACTTGGACTGGCATGGGTTGCAAGCTCAGGCTAGACTTAGGGAATAATAGAGGATGATGGGAATTGGAGACGATCCATATCCCGCTTGGGGATGATGGGAGTTGCATTTCCAACAAGAAGGTCCGGGCTGATGAGGGTTGCAAGCCCAGACTTACCTTGGGATATAATGGGAGTTGGAGTCCATCCACATCCTGCCTGGGAATTATGGGAGTTGAATTTCCAACAAGAAGGTCCTGGCCAGGTCTTGGGCTGATGGGAGATACAAGCCCAGACTAGCCTTGGGGGATGAAGGGAGTTGGAGTCCATCCACATCCTGCCTGGGAATGATGGGAGTTGCATCTCCAACAAGAAGGCCCTGACTAGGTCTTGGGCTGATGAGAGATGCAAGCCCAGACTAGTCTTAGGGAATGATAGAGGATGATAGGAATTGGAGACGATCCATATCCTACCTGGGGATGATGGGAGTTGCATCTCCAACAATAAGGTCCTGGCCTGGGCTGATGGGAGATGTAAGCCCAGACTTGCCTTGATGGATAATAAGTGGGAGTTGGAGACCATCCATATCCTGTGCGAACAGCCAAACACAAACGGTGAAGTCTATTATAGACTTCACCATCCATATCCTGCCTGGGGATGATGGGAGTTGCAGCTCCAATAATAAGGTCCTGGCCAGGTCTTGGGTTGATGGGGGCTTCAAGCCCTGACTTACCTTGAGGTATAATGGGAGTTGGAGTCCATCCGCATCCTGCCTGGGGATGATGAGAGTTGAAGCTCCAACAAGAAGGCCCTGACCAGGCTGATGGGATATGCAAGCCCAGACTCCCCTTGGGGGATGATAGAGGATGAGAGGAGTTGGAGTCCACCCCCACCTATTGGAGGCTGATGTCTGTGCCGGGCTTCTGTTAGCTTGAAGGAAGACTTCTCTGACCTGGCGTAAAGAGATGGATGTATCACATTGAACTGCTGCTGCGTAGGGAGCTCTCTCTCTGCTTTCCATGTTTACTTGGATCTCTGGTATCAAAGGTCTTGTGAAAGATCAGGCTGACTTTTTGAATCGGGAGATTTCTGGTTTGGTGAATTCCTTGTTGGGTTTTGGAAACAGGCTTTTTGAGCCCAGCTTCTTCGCCCAGGCCTCTCTTCTCTTCTGATGCAGGAAATAAAGTAGATATTAGCATAAAAAGTCAGCCCAACAACAGAGGAAGCCGAACGGATGAACTGCATCCGAAAACTCTGCTAACACTAAACATCTTAACCAGTGTTTCTCAATCTTCCTAATGCCGCGACCCCTTAATACAGTTCTTTATGTTGTGGTGACCCCCAACCAGAAAATTTGTTGCTGTAATTTCCCTACAGTTACAAATCGTAATGGAAACATCTGATATGAAGGATGTGTTTTCATTCACTGGACCAAATTTGGCACAAATACCCGATACACTCACATTTGAATACTGGTAGGGTTGGGGAAGGGGATTGATTTTGTCATTTGGGAGTTGTAGTTCCTGGGATTTATAGTTCACCTACAATCAAAGAGCATTCTGAACTTCACCAATGATGGAATTGAACCAAACTTGGCAGACAGAACTCCCACAACCAAGAAAAAATACCGGAAGGATTTGGTGGACATTGATCTTGAGTTTGGGAGTTGTTGTTCACCTATATCCAGAGAGCACTGTGGACTCAAACAATGATGGATCTGGACCAAACTTGGCAGAAATACTCAATATGCCCAAACATGAACACTGGTGGAGTTTGGAGAAAATATACTATGGCATTTGGGAGTTGTAGTTGCTGGGATTTGTAGTTCACCTACAATCAAAGAGCATTCTGAACCCCACCAATGATAGAATTGGGCCAAACTTCTCACACAAAACACCCATGACCAACAGAAAATACTGTGTTTTCTGATGGTCTTTGGCAATCCCTCTGACACCCCCTCAGAACCCCCTCAAGGTCCCAAACCCCAAATTGAGAAACGTTGATCTAAACAATGTGTAGATTCAAGCCTATGAGCATTAAAATAGAATTAAATCTTCACAGTATTAAAAGTACACCAATAAAACGGTTACCTCAAAGTGCCAAAGGAGTTTGTCCTCCATCGGCTTCAGTTGCAGCGCTTAGAATAAAATGAGGGAAAGTGGGAGGAACAGAGAGAAACCGGGACATTTGGAAAACAAAGTGGGGTGTCAGGGGATTAGTTGGGACTGTCCCTTTAAATCTGGGAGACCTAAATGTTGAAGTTGATTGTCCAAAGGTCCATTTCTTCTCCCTTTGCAAGATGAGAGATTGCAATGAATCCTGCAAAACCCGGAGATTTTGGGAAGGTTGGCTGGTTCCTGGAACGCTGTTCCGGTTCTATATAATCCTCAAATTGTCTTTCTGATGGGAATGGATGGAGGCAGCTGCTGCCTTGTTGGCAAGCCATTTCTGTTTTTGTTAAAACCCTATGCAAGATCCCAAGAGGAAGCAAATGTTCGGAGGAGATAAGAAGCAGGGAAAAGCTTCTGAAAGGGGTTGGCAGGAGAACTGGGAATAAGGGGCCATTTGGGGCTTTTGTTCTGGAGCTGGGTCAGAATAGCAGGTTCGGATCCCGAAAGGAAGCAGACCCTTGGATCCTTTAGGGATCTTATCCCAGATACAAAGCGGATGAAATTGAGCCAACGAGTTGCTTTGAGAGTTCATGGTCGAGCCAGGCCTAGTGGAACAAGAACTTACGTTTTTTTGATGTTGGGATCAGGACGTACATTTCTATGGAAACCTGGAAGTTGTAGTTCAACAAAAAAGTAAACTACAGCTCTCAGGGTCACATAACCTTGAGCCTTGAGTGTCAATCTGCATTATTTCTACAGCTCAGATGCATTCTTGGCACAAGGCAGAAGGGATTTGCAAGCTGACTTCCACCAAGACTAGCAACTTGGGTTTCGTCTACATTGAGGAATAATGCAGTTTGACACCGCTTTAAGTGCCATGGCTCATTGCTGTGGGATCCAGGGAGTTGTCACTTTGCAAGGTCTTGGGCTGTCTCTGCCAAAGAGTGCAAACTACAGCTTCCAGAATCCCATTGCATTGAGCCAAGGGGATGAAAGTGGGCTCAAACTATATATGCACTCAGAGAAGGCTGTGGACTTTTGGGAAACCGCAAGTCCTAGGATTCCATAACGTAGAGTTCAAGGGAAGTCAAGGTGCACACATTCTGCAGTGTAGCTGCATCCTATGCTGGATTAAGAGCAGTTTTGCTCTCCAAGGGGGAGCCTATACTGTAGAAATAATGCACTTTGACAGCACTTTATACTGCCCTCACTCCAAGCTTATGGAACCTTGGGAGTTGCAGTTTGCACTCAAGTTAGAAGAGTGGGGTGACATTTTAAGAGGCAGTAGACCTTTCTTCATGGGGGTAGGAATCTTGGGCTCCAGGTTATGTTCACATTTACAGTAAATTGGCCATTTTGGAGCAAAAAGGAGACAGTAAAGAAGGAGTGCCTCCGTTTCCGCCTCTCCCTTTCTCATTACCTCTGGGTTACTTATGCCTCTGCCTGTCCCCTTCTCCTTCAGAGAACCACCACATTCATTTCCTTCCCTTTTGAGCAGCGTTTCTCAACCTGGGGATTCTCGATCTGGGGATTGGGACACCTGGGGTGGGTCGTGAGGGGGTTTCAGAGGGGTCGCCAAAAATCGTCTTAGGAACCCCTTTGGTAGAGAAGGTCGAAGATCTCTCTGCTTATCCTTCTCTTCCTTTTTGGAAATGGCGACTCCTCCAACCAAAAGCCCTCATCAGGTAAACTAACACTCCCAAACTCAAGGTCAATGTCTACAAAACAGTATTTTCTGTTGGTCATGGGAGTTCTGTGTGCCAAGTTTGATTCAATTCCATCATTGGTGGAGTTCAGAATGCTCTCTGATTATATGTAAACTATGTATAAATCCCAGCAACTACAACTCCCAAATGTCAAGTTCTATTTTCCCCAAACTCCACCAGTGTTCACATTTGGGCATATTGGGGATTCGTGCCAAGTTTGGTCCAGGTCCATCATTGTTTGAGTCCACAGTGCTCTCTGGATGTAGGTGAACTATAACTCCAAAACTCAAGGTCAGTGGCCACCAAACCCTTTCAGTATTTTTTGTTGTTCATGGGAGTTCTGTGTGTCAAGTTTGGTTCAATTCCATTGTTGGTGGAGTTCAGAATGCTCTTTGATTGGAGGTGAACTATGCATCCCAAATGACAAAAACAATCCTACCCCAATTCCACCAGTATTCCAATTTGGGTTTATGGAGTATTTGTGCCAAATGTGGTCCAGTGAATGAAAATACATCCTTCATATTAGATATTTACATGATGATTCATAACAGTAGCAGAATTACAGTTATGAAGTAACAACAAAAATAATGTTATGGTTGGGGGTCAGCACAACATGAGGAACTGCATTAAAGGATCGTAGCATTAGGAAGGTTGAGAAACACTGCTTTTGAGGGAGAAACATATCTTCACCATTATTATTATTATTAAACTTTATTTATACCCTGCCACCATCTCCCAGAAGGGACTCGGGGCAGCTTACATGAGGCCAAGCCCAACAACAGCAATAAAAACAACACAGCAGAAAATAAACAATACAATCAACAAAACACATATAAACAGTAAATATTATTTATTTATTTATTACTTTGGACTTATATGCCGCTAACTCCATAAGGCTCGCAGCGGCTTACAAAGCCAAGAGGCAACAAATAACATAGTAATAAAAGACAGACAAGACAATATACAACACAAAGGGATGGGGGAGGGGGAGCAGAGTCAGGGCATACAGGGATGGTCCGGGGCCTAGGCTAGACCCATCAGACCATCAAAGGGTGGGAGGGTGGGGGGGGCTTGAGGAGAGGCTCCACCGCTGGCCGAGGGAAAAGAGTGTGGGCCAGCCTCCTCGGTCCCGTAGCCCGGCAGAAGAAGACAGGCATAGTGCAGCGGTGTTGTTCAGCGGCTTCTGGTGTAGCCGGTGGCTACGCTCGGAGCCTGGGCCCCAAAAAGTCCTAGAGCGAAAGAATCGCCTAGGCCTGGGCTCAGGGACGGAGGGCTTCTTCCCTTCCTGGTGACTGGCCGAGCGCGGGAGGTCTCTGGGGGGGTCGGAGGGAGGGGGGCTGATGGTCCCCGGCCTGCGACGGCGCCTCCTCCGACGGCGATGCGACTTCCGCTCCAGGTGTCTGCTCACTGTGCCATCCTCTAGGCTGGCTGTCCTCCGGGCCGTCCCTCCACAAGCTGGGCCGTCGGTCTTACCCTGGTCACGGGTCGGTGACGGGACAGACAGCGGCCCCGGTGTGGATCTCGGAGGCGCCAGCGACAAACGGCGAGCCCGGCGGCGGGGCCGGGCCCCCAGGGCCCCTGCCAGCACCCGGGAGATGTCAAGGTCCTCTGGTGTCGCCGGCCGAGCGCCCAGCGTTGGCGGGTGTACTGGGTCAGGGGGGGGCGGAGTCGGAACGCCCAGCATGGGCGGGGGGGCGGGGCGGAAGACGCCGAGCAGGTCGAGCCAGGCGCCATCTTGGTGGACTCGGCCACCGCCCGCTCCTCCCGGCCGGGAGGGGGCCCGCGCCCCAGCGCCCTCCATGGACTCCACCATGGGTCCTGTGTGGTCTCCACCGCCGCCTCAGCTTCAGCCGGGGGCCTCTCCTCAGGGGGAAGGCCTCTCTCGGCAGACCCAGCAGCGGGATTCGGGGGGGGGGCAGCCCGAACCGCGGCTCCTAAGGCCCCGGAATCGTGGAGGCCTGGCACTCTCGGAGGCCGCTCCTGCAAGGGAGCGGCCGCGGGCGCCCCATTACCCCTCCTTCGTCCGTCCTCTCCTTCCTCACCACAGCCGTCTCTCTCCGCCGCTCCACTCACCGCCACTCCAAGGCTCGTCCCAAGGCGTTCCTCCAGCCGGGCGGCCAGTTGCCCAACCAGCCGGCCAAGGGTGGGAAGGAGGGAGGAAAGTTGTCGGATGGCGTCCCGCAAGCCCCGCAGCCCGTCCTGGGCTTCGTCGGCTCCGTCGGGTGGGGGGTCGGCAGCCACCCACTGGATGGCGGGGGGGATGGGAGGCCCCAGTGCCAGCCACCCCAGTTCCGTGTCCGTCCCCAGGCCCGGCCAGGGGACCGGGGACCAAGGCGGGCGGGTCCTGCGAGTAGTCCTCCCCGGCAGCCCGGCGGTTCCCGAACTTGCCCGGATCCTAGCCGCTAGGGCTGACTCCAGGCCGACCTCCAGGACGGCCTCTGCTTCAAGCTGCAGGGCTTCCAACAGGGGCGGGGGTCGCCAGTGGTTTCTCCAGAGACCAGGGGGGTACCCCGGAGTTCTGGAGGGCACCCTCTCTGCCTGGGGTGGTCAACCTCACCAAGGAACCCGTTACACGGGGAAAATCTCCAAGGGCCTGGCGGAGCTCAGCATTTCTGCTTCTGCTCGACGCGGCCATCTTGAAGTTTTTTACACAAAGTTTAAAACCATAGTGGCCAGGCCAGATGTCATATATTAAAATTTTTAAATAAATAAACACTGGATGTGAATGGGAATAAAATGTATCTAGCAGAAGGGTTTTTGGGTAATGTGGAGAGATCAACCCAACAAGTAGTTAAAGTGCATCTGAGGACATTTGCAGGGGATTGGTCAAAGCAGGATATTGTTCACTTTATTCAGGGAAGGCACATTTTAGGCTCCTCCTAAAAACTGCCAATGAGGGGGCTTGTCTAATGTCTTTGGGAAGCGAGTTTCAGAGTCGGGGGGCCACCACAGAGAAGGCCCTCTCTCTCATCCCTACCAGTCGCACCATGACTGTGAGAGCTGTTCAGCAGTGGAACTCTCTGCCTCAGAGGGTGATGGAGGCTCCTTCTTTGGAGGCTTTTAAGCAGAGGCTGGATGGCCATCTGTCGGGGGTGCTTTGAATGCGATTTTCCTGCTTCTTGGCAGGGGGTTGGACTGGATGGCCCACGGGGTCTCTTCCAACTCTAAGTTGTTGCCTTGTACTTGTCTTCATAGTGGTTGCCTTGTACTTGTCTTCATAGTGAAGCCGAGCCGCTCCCTCACAATGATGGGCAAGAAGGGCATAGATTTGGCAATACAAGGAGGCAACCAAGGCAGCAACCCAGAAAAGGACTGAGGGAAGGTGGGGAAATGGAGGAAATGGAGGCCTCGTTGCTTTGCTGCTTGCTTCGAGGGAAAGCCCTCCTCATGCAAACACAGAGCAAGGCGCTGAAAACCTCTCTGCGTCCCGAAGAAGTTTAGCTTATTTAATTCCAGCAAAGTTGTGCAGGCCTGGCGTCGATGCGCCCCAAGGAGCCTTCGGCTATGAATGGGACCCCTTTTTCTGACCCTCTTCCCTCGCTTGAAAGGAGGAGAAACGAAGGGCCTTGCCATTTGCGGAGAAGAAGAAGCAGTAGCAGCAGCAGCCGAAGCCTCTCCGGGAAGGGAAGCTGCACATGTCTTTGTCACACTTCCTCCCACTCGTCCTGTGTGGGAGAGTGACGGGCTGAGAATAGACAGACAAAGGCAAGGCAACGCTTCCCCGAGACAGGGAACTGAACATTCGCTGCCCTCCGCCACCGCCGCCCCCTCCCCCTCCCCACGTCACCATCATCACCATCACCATCACCATCCCTTTGGCAACGTTGGCCTTTCTGTCCTTCTTTGCAACCCCTCGCAAGAGTTCTAAGAGGGCCCTTTTGGGCCAAATGTCCAGCAAAGGTTCCATAAAATGCTGGCCTTGGAGAAGGAAAGACTTGGCGATGGATGGAGGCACCCTGGGCTTGATTCCTGTTTCAGTCTCACTCCCAGCTGATGTGGCATCAGGCACAAAACGTCCGCAAACAGTGGGACGTAATGGAGACACGTTTCAAATGTGATATTTTTTTTTTCATAATGCAGTCAACTCTCAGTTAACTCACCATCGATGCTGGATAAATGTCATTCATGGTGGCTTGTGGGTGGCTCTTAAATACATGCCTAACTCTTAATAAAAGGTAAAGGTTTTCCCTTGACATTAAGTCTAGTCGTGTGTGACTCTGTGGGGTGGTGCTCATCTCCATTTCTAAGCCAAAGAGCCAGTGTTGTCCGTAGACACCTCCTTGGTCATATGGCCAGCATGACTTCATGGAGCACTGTTACCTTCCCTCTAGAGCAGTACTTATTGATCTACTCACATATGCAGGTTTTTGAACTGCTAGGTTGGCAGAAGCTGGAGGTAACAGCGGAAGCTCACCCCACTCCCCAGTTTTGAACCGCCAACCTCTCAGTAAGCAACCTCTCTTTAAGTTCAGCAGCTCAGCGGTTTAATGTGCCGCACCACCAGGGGCTCCCTGCCTAACTCTTACCATACTATAAACTCTGTGCAGACCGTCCTCGAGTTGCAAACGACTCCTAGTTAAGAATGGGGCTGAGGCAACAGGAAGTGAGAGAAATCAACCCTCTTCAGCATGGAAGAGTTATTATCATGGGGAAAAGGGATATCCACGGATGCTTTATTTCCAGTCCTTGTTTCCACAACAAAAAACCTTTTTCAAAGTCCAATTATCACAGGGACAGAAAGTGAGGCGAGATCTTCTGAACAGGGGCACAGACAGCAAAGGAAACTCCACAGCAGTGTTCACCGTTCCCTATACTATCCAAAGCATGTATGTGTATGTATGTGCGTGTGTGTGTGTGTATACACATACTGTACACACCCTGTATGTGGCTCAAGTTACCCTTAAAAATATACGTGTTCTGACTTACAGACAAATTGCAACTTAAGAACAATTTCTGTTCATAACTTTGGGACTGTCTGTCTTGACTCGATATTCATATTGAAATACAGCCATTAAAATCAATTAAGAGAGAAGACTAGCTTAACTTAATACAGTAATATTGTATTTTACAGTATTATATATGTATTTTGATATTTGTTTAAAATATTACTTATTTATTCAATTTTGTTGCTGGTTGCTTGAGAGTTCTGGTTAACTGAGAGAGTCTTACCGTGTTATGACCATAATACAACCAAGGTCAAGGTTGGCCGCATAACTTTTGCCATCTTGACTTCACTTTGGAGCAGTGAAGATGGTCTCTGACATTTTGGAAGAAGGAAGGAAAACTAAAAAAGGGAATCCCAAAGGAAGCTATTATTGTTATTATTATTATTATTATTATTTTACTTACACAAAAACACAGTATGACACAGCAAATTTTATATATGCTGGATTTCGTATCACAAAAATACAAGTCGAACACTTCCCGAGCGTTTAGGACTGTGTGATGTGTTGTTGTTGTTGTTATTATTATTATATATTTTAAACCCCACTTTTCTCTCTTGACTGAGACCCAAAGCAGCCACCAGAATGACCATCTCTATGATTAGACTGCATATACTCTATCCTTCCAAAAGACTGATGGGAGTTGCAGTCTAACAAGATCCTGCATATTCCCATTTAGGCCAATCATTGCCTCGAAACAGTTTGCGTGAATTCTGTCACCCCTTCCCTCTCGGTCTCTCTGAGATGCTATTTCCCAAGAACTTACTGCTTGGGAAATGGGTGACCTTAATATATTTGAGTGTGAGATTGAGAAAGCGGGCGAGAGGGAACGGATTATCGAGTGGAAACCTCTGTAGACCCCTCAAGTTCAAAAAATAAAATAAAAATAACAATCTGTCATCTGGGGATTTGGAGCCAAGCGTTGATTTTGCTCCTTGCTTTTGCAAAGCGTGGGCTGAACGGCTCCATCGCCCCCCCCCCCCCAATCACTGCCACAAAAAACCTCATTGGGGAGGCTAGGGCTGGTCTACATACCACGAAGGATTGTAGAACACATTTGGGCAGCAGCTGAAAGGTTACCAGGCAGATGGGTGCTGCAATCCATCATGCACAAAGCTTATTAAGTCACAAGATGAGTTTGGCAATCCCTGGCACACAAAGCTTATTAAGTCATTTCCCATTGTTTCCTTTGCCTCCCTTCTGAGGCTATTTATTTATCGTGTCAGGAGCGAACCAAACAGTTGTATTGTATTTTTTAAAAAACACAAAGTTTGCAAACTTGGCATTCTATTAAATGTGCTTTGACCAGTAGCTGGCCACTTGGTGTGCCTCTGATGTTGCTATAAGGAGGTCTTCCACTGTACATGTGGCAGGGCTCAGGCTACATTGTAGTAAGTGGTCTGTAGTGTGCTCTTCTCAGCACTCGCATGCCATGGATTCCACTTTGTAGCCCCATTTCTTAAGCTTGACTCCGCATCTCGTGGTGCCAGAGGGCAGTCTGTTCAGCGCCTTCCAAGTCAGCCCAGTCTTCTTTGTGCCCAGAAGGAAGTCTCTCATTCGGTATCAGCCATTGATTGAGGTTCTGGATTTGAGCCTGCCACTTTTGGACTCTCGCTTGCTGACGTGTTCCAGTAAGTGTCTCTGTAGATCTTAGAAAACTATTTCTTGATTTAAGTCGTTGGTGTGCTGGCTGATATCCAAACAGGGGATGGACCAGAGATGTCAATGCCTTGGTTCTTTCACTATTGGTCTCTACTTCCTGGCGGATGTCAGGTGGTGCAATACCGGCTAAATAGTGTAATTTCTCCAGTGGTGTAGGGTGCAGATACCCTGCGATAATGTCGCATGTCTCATTAAGAGCCACATCGACTGTTTTAGTGTGGTGAGATGTGTTCTACACTGGGCATACATCTTCGTAGATGACTGATTCACTCCAGAAGCGACTTGCAGCATGCAACCTTCTGGGGCTGAGAGAGTGCGACTCACCCAAAGGGATCCCAGGGTGAAGCAGGGATTTGCACCCAGGTCTCCAGTGCTAAAACCTCTCCCAGTTAATCCAGCATAAACCAGTTACCAAACCTGTTCAATGCTCAGATCTGCTTTTATTATTTTGACTTCCATATAACCAACCATTTATTTGTTATCTGGTTCCGGAGGAGAGTTCTGCGGACATGGCAAGAAAAGCCCGTCCAAATTAACGAAACCTCATTCTGCTTTGGATGCATCGTAAGAAGATAATGTGATAATCCTGGGGAAAGCGGAAAGTATGGAGAAGAAGAGATCAATGGATCGAGTCAATGAGTTTGCAAAACCTGAGTATTGCTGGTATCCGGACTTTTTGGAGGTCACACTACATTGAAGTCTGTTTGACATGTCTGTGCTGAAGAAAGGGGATAATTCTGGATCTCTATGAGATGGCAATTTGGGGATACTGTGAGTTTGCAAGGCCCGAGCGGTTGCTTTGAATTTACAAGACATGAGCAGGTGTCACATTCATAGGGTTGCGATCAATTTGATGGGTCTTGTTGCCCAACCATAACGGTATGGGCTGTATAGCGAAGTCCTTGGTCTGAGAGGTGTACAGCATATCCCATCTCCAGTTGTGGTGGATACATTCCCCCAAAAGATGATAATTCTGGGGAGAGCGGAAACTATGATTTTGCAAGACATGCGTTGAGAACCGGAGCTTTTGGAGGCTTCCATTAGTCACAGTAAGTCAATTGGATGGTCCTCTCAATTCAGCGTAAGTTCTGCATGATCTGTTTTTGGCTTGAGAGAGGTCGGACCTATCCCATCTCCATGGGGATCTGGGCCCTGCAATCCAAAAAAGGAACTTTCCCAAGCTTTGCGGAAACAGCACTGGTTGCTCCCATTGTAGTAGAGCAGCAAATCCATGCCAGGTTTTGGGCTCTCTCCAATTTGTTGGACTTACGCAGGGCAAGAACTGGAGAACCCCTTTGAAGCCTCCTCTAAAATCTGGGGATGGATCGCCATAGGTTTTCATGGAGTCCACTTTGGTGACCCTGGCCTGATCCTATGGGATCCTGGGAGTTGTAGTTTGACACAATCTCTAGCTCCCTCTGCCCAAGAGTGCCAAACGACAACTCCCAGGATCCTATTTTGCATAGAATCAGGACAGTTATAGAGAGGTATCAAACTGCATTAAACTCTAAAGTATAGATGCAGCCCCTAGAGTGGGGGTTCTGGGAGTTGTAGTTTTCTCCCTTCCCTGCCTTGTTTGCTGCCGTATTTCCTCTTAAATCTTACACTTGCCTGTTCACTCATGAGCCCTCAATGGGGACGTGATGTCTCTCCTTTTCGAGGCACATCGGAGGGTATAAATAGTGAATGGTGCGGATGTCCTTAGTTTACCCTGGAGAGCGACCATGAAACATGCCTCCTCCGTCGCAAGGCACAGGAGGAAACAAAAGTATATGTGTGTTTGGTGGAGGGAAAGCATGCAAAATTAGCTTTTTAAAGGTTTGACAACTCCTACTAAAAATACCTAGGTGGGGATTCTGGAAGTTATAGTTCCAAGGCCTCCCTGCACTGGTTATGATTTAGATTGCATCCTAGTAGGATTGAGTCAGTGTGGGAAATTTGCAGGTCACTCATTCCTGGAGTCTTAATAAGTCAAAATAAGAGCGTTGGATTCTTGCAATGGCTGGACTAGATGACCTCTGGGGAACCCTTTCAACTTGGAGATTTTGTATTAGGCAGCACTCTCAAGATACCTATCATCCACAGTTACCATTTGGGACAGGAACACTTTCTGTTGGGGACCCACATCTTTGGATTCTTGCCCTCCTTGCAGGGTTGGACTACATGACCTTTGGGCGACCCTTCCAACTATGTAGTATTATAGAGTGAATAGCCCATCATCTACTCAACTAGTATTTTGCGGGTTTGGGTGACATTTTATTTATTTTCAGAAAGAAAGAAACAAAACAAAAACTTACATAAGATACAAAAACGAAAAGACACACACAAACTAAGCAAACATAACATAATCCAATTAAACAATGAATACAAAGACACTGCTTTCTTCCTTCCCTTTAAGGGAGAAGCTCGTCTGAAGTCTTCTTGCGTTCCATTTGGTGAAAAGAGAAACTTAAATACCCAATTCTTCTTTTTGTTTACAGAGACGACATAGTCCTTTAAATATTCCCTTACTTTCTCCCACTCTTTCAGCAGCTTGCTTGGAGAGCTCCTCTTCATTATTCTAGTTCATTTGTCCATTTCTATGGCTTCCCTTAATTTCAGTTGCCAATCATGGATGGAAAGTTCTTCAATTATTTCCCCCTTTTTTGCCAATATTATCAACTAGCATTTTGGACAGGAATTGGGACTAAAACTTTCTGTTGGGGGCCTATAGCTTTGGATTTTTGCACTGCTGGGGGTTTAACTAGATGACATTTGAGGGACCCTTCCAACTATGTACTATTATAGAACAAATTGCCCATTGTCTACTCAACTTGTATTTTGGATTGGAATTTGAGCTAACACTTTTCATTGGGGTCCTACACCTTTGGACTCTTGCCATGACCAAGGGGTTGGACTAGATGCTCTTTGGGGGACCCTTTCAACTATGTAGTATTATAGAGTAAATGGCCCATCATCCAACTCATATTTTGGACTGGAATTGGAGCTAAAATTTTCTATTGTGGTCCTACACCTTTGGACTCTTGCTCTGAATTAGGGGTTCAACTAGATGACTTTTTGGGAGATGCTTCCAACTATGTAGTATTATAGAGTGAATGGCCCATCATCCAACTCATATTTTGGACTGGAATTAGAGCTAAAATTTTCTATTGTGGTCCTACACCTTTGGACTCTTGCTCTGAATTAGGGGTTCAACTAGATGACTTTTGGGAGATGCTTCCAACTATGTAGTATTATAGAGTGAATGGCCCATCGTCCAACTTGTATTTTGGACTGGAATTGGAGCTAAAATTTTCTATTGTGGTCCTACACCTTTGGACTCTTGCTCTGAATTAGGGGTTCAACTAGATGACTTTTGGGAGATGCTTCCAACTATGTAGTATTATAGAGTAAATGGCCCATCATCCAACTCATATTTTGGACTGGAATTGGAGCTAAAATTTTCTATTGTGGTCCTACACCTTTGGACTCTTGCTCTGAATTAGGGGTTCAACTAGATGACTTTTGGGAGATGCTTCCAACTATGTAGTATTATAGAGTGAATGGCCCATCATCCAACTCATATTTTGGACTGGAATTGGAGCTAAAATTTTCTATTGTGGTCCTACACCTTTGGACTCTTGCTCTGAATTAGGGGTTCAACTAGATGACTTTTGGGAGATGCTTCCAACTATGTAGTATTATAGAGTGAATGGCCCATCGTCCAACTTGTATTTTGGACTGGAATTAGAGCTAATTTTTTTATTGTGGTCCTACACCTTTGGACTCTTGCTCTGAATTAGGGGTTCAACTAGATGACTTTTGGGAGATGCTTCCAACTGTGTAGTACTATAGAGTGAATATATAATACTACACCTAATACTATTGGGGGCCTACACCTTTGGACTCTTGCTCTGATCAAGGGGTTCAACTAGATGACGGGGTTGGACTAGATGACCTTTGGGTGAACCCTTCCAATTATGTAGTATTATAGAGAGAATGGCCCATCATCCAACTTGTATTTTGGACTGGAATTGGAGCTAACACTTTCCATTGGGAGCCTACACTTTTGTAGTCTTGCCCTGATCAAGGGGTTGAAGTAGATGATGGGGTTGGACTAGATGACCTTTGGGGGGGACTCTTCCAATCTGTATCTGTATACCTTTATAAAGCGGAATGTTTGTATGTATGTATGTGTGCAGAGGGCGGGAGGGCGGAAGGGCGGATATGTGGCAGCCACTTTCACAGGCCAGAGCAACCAGCGCGGGTGATGGACCTGCACCAAACTTGGTACACATAACCCCCCTAACCCCCTTTACGTCCTGGTGCGGTTCGGGGGACATGACCTACGGATTATGGGATTTGTAGTACTTTCAAACACTTTGGTTCCCACAGACCACTGAGGCCACCAAAAAGGACCAATACAGACCACACTTAGCACACACAGCCCCCATGACCCACTCTACGTCCTGGTGCAGTTTGGAGGAGGGTGGACCATGGATGATGGGACTTGAAGTACCTCTACTCACTTCCCAAGTCTGCTGCGATCCTCATCCAATTACTGATCAAGACCACACTTGGCACACATAACCCCCATGAATGCCTTCATGTCCTGGTGAGGTTCGGGGGAGGACTGGCAATGGATGATGGGATTTGTAGTACTTTCACACCCCTCTGTTCCCTCAGACAACTGCGGCCCCCAACAAACACCGAGAAATACCACACTTGGCACACAGAGCCCCAGTGACCCACTCTACATCCTACTGAAGTTTGGAGGGGGGCAGAACATGGATGATGGGACTTGCAGTACCTTCCCTCACTTACAAGCCTGCTACAAACCTAATCCAATGACTGATCAAGACCAAACCTGGCACACAGAGCCCTCATGACCCACTCTACATCCTGGTGCAGTTTTGTGTGGGACGGACCACGGATGATGGGACTTGAAGTACTTTCACTCACTTCCTAAAAACAATGCAACCCTCATCCATTCACCAATACAGACCAAACTTAGCACACAGAGCCCCCATGACCCAATCTACATCGTACTACACTTTGGGGGAGGGTGGACCAGAGATGATGGGACTTCCACTACCTTCAGTAATTTCATGATACCACTGCAACTCCCAATAATGATGGATCAAGACCAAACTTGGCACACAGAGCCCCCATGACCCACTCTACATCCTGCTGCACTTCTCAAATGACCCGGGCACCGCCGGGTACCCAAGCTACCGTAGTTATGTAATATAATTGAGCAAATGGCTCACCATGCATGCACCACACCTAGCATTTTGGACAGGAGCTGGGCTTTCCATTGGGAGCCTGTAGCTTTGAATTATTATCCTGATTGGGGTAGATTAGATGTCCTTTGGAGGGCTCTTCTAACTTTGTGGTTCTATAGTAGGAGGCTCTTTCCAGAATCCCATCATCCACCCAGATAGCATTTTGAACCAAAACTGGGCTGAACACTTTCCATTGGAGGCCCTATCACTTTGGATTATTGTCCGGATTGGGTGGATGGACTAGATGACCTTTGGAGGAATCCTTCTACCTATGTTATAGGAGAACCTTTTACAATACACGCGTTGAGCGTTTGGGATGAAGATTTTTCTCGCCTTGCCTCCTCTCTCTCTCTCAAAATAAAATGAAATGAATACAAAGATGTTTTCATTTCTGTGGAAACGCCAGCTATTACCTCTCCTGCCGGCATCTGCTCCTCGCAATGAGCATATGTCCGCGCGTTTGATGCAAATGTACGGGAGAGGGTTTTGAAACCCCTTGCTACAATTTCCCCAATTTGCATCCAAACAAAAGTTAAAAAATGAACATATGTAGGGACTGTGTGAATGGTAGAATATATATATATATATATATATATATATATATACACACACACACACACACACACACACACACACACATACTGTATATATATATATGGGGGAGCTTCATGCACAATTCACTCCTGTTTCTCTCCAAAAGCTAGTGGCATCTTCCTTTTTCTGTTGCCAGTTCTGCAGTTTTGCTTTGGGCTCTTGGCCTTTCCAGGTTTCCACATTTTTGGCCAAGGCTTCGGGACATCGCTCTCTCCAAAATGGCATTTCCATCTCTGGAAGGAAAAACAAAGGGGAAAAGAAGAAGCATTGAGAGGGGATTTGTCTCTTCTGCCTTCAGGAATTGGGGAGAGGACTCTGAAGGCTCATAAATAGAACAGTTTGTTCTCACAGAGGCTTTTGTTAGCTCTGGGGAAAGGCGCAGGAGGAGGAAAGAGTGGCAACGGAGGTGGGAAGGGGATGACAATGGGCTTCTCTAGAAAATCATCGACTTTGAAGGGGCCTTCCAAAGGTCATCTAATCAAAATCCTGTCAGGATATCAGGATAGTATTAGTAGACAGCAGAATATCTTAGCCCCTTTTACTTTTAGTGTGATCAAAAACTCAAAAAATATACATGAGTTTGTTGCTTTAAGTAGAAAAGAAAATATAGTTCAACCCCATTTTGCCAGGCAGGAAGACAAAGTCAAAGCCCTCCCAATAGATGGCCATTCAACTTCTGTTTCATAATAGTAATAATAGTAATAGTTATAGTAATAACAGAACCACAGTATCCTAGATTTAGAATAGGAAGACTCAATAAAAACCTTCCCAACAGATGGCCACCCAGTCTCAGCCTAGTAGTAGTAGTAGTAATGGTAGTAGTAGTAATAGAACCATAGAATTCTGAAGTTGGAAGATACCCCTGAGACCCATTCAGTCCAACCCCATTTTTCCAGGTGGAAAGACACAGTCAAAGCCCTCCTGACAGATAGCCATCCAGTCTCAGCTTAATAATAATAATAATAATAATAATAACAACAGTATACGAAAGAATCCTAGAGATGGAAGAGAGCCCAGTTGATTTCTGGGCTGTCTTCCTGATTCTTCCTCAATGAGACAGCCTTCCAAATATTGAAATGTTGCTCTTGGGTTCATTCACAGCCTCCGCTTCTCCAAGCTAAACACCCCCAGTTCCTTAAACTGTTCCTCAGATGGATTCATAGTTTCCAGACCTTAGGTTGTTGTGGTTACCTTCCATCGTTTCCATCTCCTTCTTGAATTTTGTTGCCAAGAACTGGACCTAGGGTAATTGTTCCAGGTGAAGTCCGGCCAAAGCAGAATAGAGTGGGATTATGACTTTTCTCAGTCCAGACATGGAAAAACTTTGGCCCTCCAGATGTTTTAGACTTCAACTCCCACAATTCCTGGCCTCAGGCCCTTTCCTCCCCCCCCCTCTCAGTCACTTAAGCTGAGGCTAGGAATTGTGGGAGTTGGTCCAATACACCTGGAGGGGCGAAGTTTGCCCATTCCTGGTCTAGACACTATTGTCGTATTGATGCGGTCTAGAATCGCATTGGTCTTTATAGCTGCTGCATCACGGTCTTGGCTCATGTTCAGCCTGAGGCGGACTCAGGCTCCTAGATCCTTGTCTCATATCATCCCTGCAAATGATTTGAGACCATCAGCAGGTTGCTAAACCTGCGGAGATGCACCCATAGAGGATAATAGTAGCAATAATAATAATAATTATTATTATTATTAATGCAACTAGCTGCTGCTACTTTGGCTCCTGGCTCAATTCCCATGAAGCCTACGTTGCTCAGCGGCCAGAGCCAGCTCCTTTTCTCTCTCCTTTTCTCCTATCCCTTTTCCTTCCCTTCCCTTTCTTTCCTCCATGTTTTCATCCATGATGATTCCATGATCCCAATGGGGCTGGTCATGGAGACAAGGGCATTTAGCTGAAGGGACGGTGCCAAGATTGGTCCAAATCCAGTGGAGTTCAGAGTGCTTTTAGATTGCAGGTGAACTATAAATCCCAGTAACTGCAACTCCAAAATGTCCAGGCCGATTCCCCTCAAAACCCACCAGGATTAAAATTTGGGCATATCAGGTATGCATGCCAAGTTTGGTCCAGATCCATCATGGTTTGGGTTCATAGTCCGCTCTGGATGTAGGTGAACTACAACTCCTATAAATCCCCCCAAAGACCTCCAGTATTTTTGTTGGTCATGGGGGTTCTGTGTGCCAAGCTTGTTCCAGGTCCATTGTTGGTGGAGTTCAGGGTGCTCTTAGATTGCAGGTGAACTATACATCCCAGGACCTACAACTCCTATCAATCATGGTGAATTCTCTCCAAACCTCTCCAGTTAATGTTCAGTTGCTGATCAATTCCTCTGTTTGCTGTGTGCCACAGAAAAGAGTAGGAAAGGGAATCGAGCATACCCCCATGTAGCCGGAAAGGCTGGAATGTTAAATTGCCTCTTTGTCTGTCTATATATGTTGTATGTCTAAAGGCATTGAATGTTTGCCGTGTATATGTGCAACGTAATCCGCCCTGAGTCCCCTGCAGGGTGAGAAGGATGGAATAGAAATACTATAAATAAATAGGTCTTGACGTCAGGCTCCGAAAGGAACAATGGGGCCCACTTGCAAGAAGGGACAGCCAAAGGGCATCCAGTCTAACCCCCTTTGGCCAGGCAGGAAGACACAGTCAAAGCTCTCCCAACAGACAGCCACTCAGCCTCAGTTCAAACACCTCCACAGAAGAAGGAGACTCTACTGGACTCCCAGGCAGTCTTTACATCACTAGAGTTGGAAGGGACCTCCAAAGGGCATCTAGTCCAGGCAGGAAGACGCAAGCAAAGCACCCCTGGCTTCCATTTAAAAACATCCAGAGAGGTTTAATCCCTACAGAAGTGGACTGCCGGTGCGGTTCAAATGTAGCTACTTATAAAATTTATAATTTGCAGATTTTGTTGATTGACTTGCTGTCAATACCACTAAAATGGATATGTTTCTAATTAAGAAAAGAACATCTGGGGACAATGAATGTTTGGGATGAACCCCATGGAGTAGCTAGAGAGGAAAATGCACAGGAAGCAATTGTAAGATATCAGAAGAGTAAAGGAAAAAATATTACAAGAAAGATTATATAAAACTTACATCTATTACAGTATATATTATATATATCGTATGAAACTCTTATAAGGGGTTGGTTTCACCTCCAGTAAAAATGAATGACTGTGTCGCAAAAGGCTAGATGCCTCCAAAGCCTTAAAGGAACTGTCCAAAGTGCTGAATCTGGCTAGGAATGGGATTCAGGCCTTTGTGGCGCTTGAACCGAGGGATGCGTTGAATCAGTGCGGCCTCACCTCACTTTCGCTGCCATGACTCAATGCGATGGGATCCGGGGAGTTGTAGTTTGGCCCTCTTTGGCAGAGAGAAGTCTTATAAAGACCTTGGGAGACTACAACTCTGAGGATCCCATAGCAAGAATTGGTGTCCGATCCATCCTACAATGGAAATGCCTCCTAGAAAATGCTGCTGCGAGCCAGAGCTGGTTGCATTGGGATGGATGGGATGCTAAGGGACTGACACAGGCTGCATCTACACTGCAACTCGACTCCACTTTAATTCCGCAATTGCTCAATGCGAAGGGATTCTGGGAGTTGTTGTTTGGTGAAGACCTGGCATCCTTGGGAAGGGGGGAGGCCTTGCAAAACTACAGCTCCCGGGATGCCATTGCATAGAGCCATGGTGGTTCAAACAGTGTGAAACTGCATTTGTTTTGCAGTGTAGACACAGCCTTGGTCTCCAAAGAGAGGCAAGGAATAGGTCTTTGGCTGCCAGTCCAAGCTGGAAACCCTGATGGTGCAAATATGCTCAAGCAAATAATAATAATAATAGTTATTATTGTTATTAATGCAACACGGTTCCTTGGCTCCTCCGCCCACGGGCCATGCATTCTTGTGGAGGCGGGGGATTCTGGGAGCTGTCATCCCAAAATAACTTTCCCCCAGCAGATCTTCAGCTAGAACAGATGAGCCGTCCGTCTGTGTGCGTGCGTACACTTTCTTTTTTTATATAAAGAATGCATTGAGGATGAGTGTGCCGTCTTCGCAAGAACCAGGCCCTCTGCCCTGCATCATGTTTCCCATGGAGCCGCACATGTTGGAGGGAGGAAGGGAGGGAGGGAGGAGGGGTTTTATTTATTTAAAAGATGATTATTTTAGGGCATTTTTTTTGGCGCGTTTGGTTCTGTGGGAGCTTTTGCCTCCCAAACGCCCGCTTTGCTCATCCTTTTGTTCCTTCGCTCCGAAACCGGATGCAGGATGAGCAATATTCCTCTTGATGTGGGCGAAATCCAAAAATTGGAAGGGGTGCCCAAAGACCATCCAGTCCAACCCCCTTCTGCCATAAAGGAAGACACTCCGGATTCCTCCTAACGTATGGCCATCTAGCCATTGAGATTTTTTTTGTGTGCATCAGAGCGACTTGAGAAACTGCAAGTCGCTTCTGGTGTGAGAGAATTGGCCGATTGCAAGGGTGTCGCCCAGGGAATGCCCAGATGTTTGATGTTTTACTATCCTTGTGGGAGGCTTCTCTCATGTCCCTGCATGGGGAGCTGAAGCTGACAGAGGGAGCTCATCCGTACTCCCCCTGGATTCGAACCTCAGACCTGTCGGTCTTCAAAAGGTTTAACCAATTGCGCCACCGGGGCTCCTAGCCATAGAGATGATTGAGAGAGATAATGATTCAGAGATATTTTGGATAGAGGCAGCTCGCATGGGGGAGCTGGAGCTGACAGAGGGAGCTCATCCATGCTCTCCCCAGATTCGAACCTCAGACCTGTCGGTCTTCAGTCCTGCCGGTACAAAGGCTTAACCAATTGCGCCACCGGGGCTCCTAGCCATAGAGATGACTGAGAGAGATAATGATTCAGAGATATTTTGGATAGGTATAACATTGATTCCTAGAGTTGGAAGGTTCCCCAAAGGCCATCTAATCCAACCTCGTTCTGCCAGTCAGGAGGGCACTATCTAAGCCCTCCCAACAGATGGCCATCCAGACATAAATATGGTTGAGATTATAATGATTATCTGTGATAGGTATATCATTGAATCCTAGGGTTGGAAGGGAGGCCAAAAACCATCTGGTCCAACCCCATTCTGCCATAAAGAAAGACACCATCCACTCCCTCCTGACAGATGGCCATCCAGTCTCTGCTTAGAATGTTGGAAATAGCAACCTTCCAAGCCCTCACTGTTTGTTAATATATATATATATATTATATATATATATATATATATATATATATATATATATATATTCTAACCTGTGTTGTATGTCTGTATTGATTTGCCAGGTTGACTGACCTTTTTGGTGTGGAGGGGACTACACACATGTGATTGTACTGAGCATGTTCAGACACATGACTCCCTTTTATTATTAGTATGCTTTTAGACTTCAATGTTAGCAGTTTGCTTTAAACCTCTGTGGAGGTGGATGCGGTATGCTTTTGGACTTCAATGGAAGCAAATGTCTTTTGGACTTATGCAGGAACAGTTTACTATATGTTTGCTTTGAGAAGCAGTGAGTACAGTTGTACAGTTTGGACTTTCATAAGATGTATACTTAAAGACTTTGGACTATGGACTATTGATTAAGAATGATGCCCTGGGTTCTCAACACAGAGAAAATACATCCTATCTGTAAATGGGCCTGTATGCTAAATTAATACAAGATGTTTATGAGTAAACAAGATATGTTACTTTTTAAAGAAGACATTATTATTATTATTATTCTGAGAGCATATTTTAAACTAAGAGGTTTCAAGGGAGAGTATATGTTTTGGGCAACTGCAATTTCAACTACCTAAGTATATGTTTTTGTGCAGTGGCATGTCTTTGTCCCTGGCAGTTCAAAGACATGGTTTATCAGTTGAACAGCTGAGTTACCTGTGTGCCATGTCATGAATGCTTGTGAACATCACTTTTTCAAAGGGTTGACTTCTAGCAAGGTCATGCCTTTCCTTGACTAGTGGTTTCCAGATGTCCATGGAGATTCACATTTGCCAAAAGGATATGGCATCAATAGCTGCGAGGCCATTCAATGCCAATCAAGGTGGCCAATTGCAACATTCACACTTGCCCCAAGCAGACAAGAGTTCTTTCTTCCACCCTAGACATTCCACAGATATATACCGTATATATTTGAGTATAAGCTGACCCGAATGTAAGCTGAGGCACCCAATTTTGTCACAAAAAACTGGGAAAACTGATTGACTCGAGTATAAGCCGAGGGTGGGAAATGAAGCCGCTACAGGTAAATTTCAAAATAAAAATAGATACCAATAAAATTACATTAATTGAGACATCAGGAGGTTAAATGTTTTTTAATATTTACACAAAACCGAAGTTTAAGATAAGATTCCCCAACTCTAATTAAACCATTATTCTAACCTTCTTCAATGTAAATGTGCTAAAATATCCTTCCAATAATAATGAGAGGAAAATCATAAATGTTGTAATAATAATAATAGAGTAAAATAAGGGAAACGTATTAATTACAGTAATAATAAATGTAATAACAATAATAAAGTAAAATAATAAATGTAATAATAATAAATAGAGTAAAATAATAAATATAATAATAATAACAATAACAACAGAGTAAAATAATAAATAACCTTGACTCGAGTGTAAGCCAAGACGGACTTTTTCAGCCTACAAAAAGGGATCAAAAACTAGGCTTATACTTGAATATATACAATAAAACCTCACTTGCCTAGTTTCCTACAGACCTCACTACCTCTGCCTGCCATAGACGTGGGTGAAACATCAGGAGAGAATGCTTCTGGAACATGACCACAAAGCCTGGAAAACTCACAGCAACCCAAGTTGGATGGCCATCCATTGGGAAATATTAGCTTGTGCTTTTCATGCATAGAATAGGGTTGGACTGGATGGCCCATGTAGTCTCTTCCAACTGGAATGAGTCTATATCATTATTATTACCATTATTGTTATGCAGAGGAAGGCATTTGCAAAACCCTCTCTCTGAGTCTTCCTTGTCTGAGAAAACTAGGGAGTTCATGGGGTCCCTGTCCGTCCACAAGTCACTTGAAGGCACAGAGAGACACATATTATAATTGTTTATTATCAATGTCTAGGAGCCCCTGGTGGTCGGCAGTTCGAATCCGGGGAGTTGGGTGAGCTCCCACTGTCAGCCCCAGCTTCAGCCATCCTAGCAGTTGGAAAACATGAAAATGTGAGCCCTTCAATAGGTACTCCAGAGGGAGAGTAACTGCGCTCCATGCTGTCATGCCGGCTACATGACCTTGAAGGTGTCTATGGACAACGCTGGCTCTTCGGCTTAGAAATGGAGATGAGCACCAACCCTCAGAGTTGGACATGCTAGACCTAATGCCAGGGGAAAGCCTTTACCTTTCCTATCATCAATCTGTTAGAAATAATGATCAGATAAATAAAGATGGCAAGAGCAGGCAGAAAGGGCTTGCAAATTGGCCGTGATTCCTCTCTCAACCCTTTTTTACATAACTTCAGGAGCTGAGTAATGGATTTCAGGGAAGATCCTCCAGGCTTGGCTTTCTTTTCTTCCCCCATTCTTTTTTTTTTGGTGAGAGAGAAAGTGCAAGCATCAATCATGATTTGTTCTGGACCGAAAAAGGCAAGAGTCTTTTTTGGGATGAAAAGAGTGAAAAGAGAGAGAGAGAGAGAGAGAGAGAGAGAGAGAGAGAGAGAGAGAGAAGGAAAGGAAGAGGAGGAGGTTTTAGCAAAAAAGCTGCGATAAGGCTTGGAAAGCAACCCTGAGGCTCACAATGGCCTCCTTAACCAAACTTCAGCCCTCCAGGTGTTTTGGACTTCAACTCCCACAATTCCTGGCCTCAGGCTCCTTCCTTTTCCTCTTCAGCTTAACAAGTACTGATGGAGATTTTTGGGGTTAACTTGGCATAATGTGAGTTGTAGTTCACCCACAACAACCTTATGTTTTTTGACTTTTTCGAATAACCCGGGCAATACCAGGTACCCAAGCTAGTTATTAATAATTAATATATAGATACTTATTAATATTTTATTAACTTTATAATCTATATAAGTAAAAATGTAATGTTCATTTTTTTGGATTAACATAACTCAAAAACCACTGGACGCATTGACACCAAATTTGGACGTGAATATAATAATTATAATATAATAACAACAATAATAAGGACCAGCTTGTCCAACGCAAAAAGCCACTCCTGCCTCATTTTATTATATCTCTGTGCCTTTAAGGGAGACCCCAAACCAAGCCCCATCAAATCAAATCAATATAAATAAAAATGTAATGTTCATTTGTTGGATTAACATAACTCAAAAACCACTGGATGAATTGACACCAAATTTGGACACAAGACACGTATCAGGTCAACAAGTGACCATCACTCATAAAAACACTGAATAACACAGAAAAAGAGATTTAAAAAGCAAAAATATAAAATAAAAATGTATTACAGCACATGCGCAAAACCACACACACACACACATATATATATACACATATACACAAATATATACACACATATACACAGACTGGGCCACAGCAACATGTGGCAGGGGACAGCTTGTATGTACTAGAATATAATAATATATTAATATAAGATAATAATATATTAATATATTTATTTAATATATATTATTAGGAGCCCCCGGTGGCACAGTAGGTTAAACCACTGAGCTGCTGAACTTGATGACTGAAAAGTTTCAGGTTTAAATCTGGGGGGTGGGGTGAGCTTCTGCTGTTAGCCCCAGCTTCTGCCAACCTAGCAGTTCGAAAACATGCAAATGTGGGTAGATCAATAGGTACCACTCCAGTGGGAAGGGAACAGCGCTCCATGCAGTCGTGCCGGCCATATGACCTTGGAGGTGTCTACGGACAATGCTGGCTCATCGGCTTAGAAATGGAGGTGAACACCAACCCACAGTGGGTTTTCTTGAATTTAGGAATCCTCAGCAGAGGTTCTGCTGAAATAGAGCCTTTGGTTATTTCTTGGTGGTCTCCCATCCAAGTCTCAGCCAGGGATGGCCCTGCTTAGCACCCAAGACCGGGCAGGATCTGGTGCCTTTAAGGGTATGTGCATATTTGCCTTCAAATTGATGGTATTTTGGTAGGGTTTTCCTAGGCGAAGTTTCCTCCGAAATGGTGGCTTGGCCTTCTTCCTTGGTGGCCTCCCACCCAAGGCTGGCTCTGCTTCGAGTCCAAAGCCTAGGCAACATTTGGGATGTTTAGGACTCCTTGTTTGCGCATGTGCTTCCATGCAGACTTATGGGGACACTCCATACCCAAGGGAGTCTGAGAAATGGGAGCTTTGCCAGCTCCTTCCTCTCAAACACAGCTTCCCTCCATGGCCTCCTTTGGGTGCCAGTCAGGCTGCCCATTGTTTCCAGAAGGAATGGAAGGAATGGATGGACTTTGAAGCCTGGCGAGGCCGAAGAGCTGGAATACCAAGCAGGGGAATGGCATTTTATTTTATTTTATTTGCAAAGCAGAACACAAACAAGGCCTGCCAGGCATTTAGTGGGCGCCTCTCGGGGCCATTCTGTGAGCGACAAGTCTGTTGGCAAAGCTTTGTTCCTCCTTGGCGTGCAGATCATGCCGCCCTGGTGCCCAGGACAGGTGGGATGAATCCTTTTGGGGGAGATGAATGAGAAAGAAAATCTGTCAGGAGCAATGCTTTTGCCTTACTGCTAACATGCAAGGCAGCGTCAATCGGCCCATGAGGCTTCAAGCAGAGATCATAAAATATCTATCATCTCTCTTTTTTTAAAAGTCGACTTTTAAAAACACTTTCTCATTGTCCCAAATTGAGACAGTTTCCTTCCCATTTTTTGCAGCTGCTTGTGAAATGTCCTGGTTCCTCTCCCTTTGCAGTCCGCTTACTTGTATTGCTGCAAAGTGCAAAAGGAGTTCTGTGTGCAGAGTGGTTCAACATGCAGCAAGTAGTTCAGTGTGCAAAAAAGTAGTTCAGAGTGCAATAAAGTAGTTCAATGTGCAAACAGTAGTTTAATGTGCAAAAAGTAGTTCAACATGTAACAAGTACTTCAATGTGAAAAAGGTACTTCAACATGCAGAGTAGTTTAAAGTGCAAGAAGTAGTTCAATGTGCAAAGAGTAGTTCAACATGCAACAAAGGAGTTCAATGTGCAAACAGTAGTTTAACATGCAAAAAGTAGTTCAAGATGCAAAAGCAGATTAGCATGCAAAAAGTGGTTTAGTGTACAAAAACTAATTTAACATGCAAAAAGTAGTTTAACACACAGAAATTAATTAACATGCAAAAAAGTAGTTTAGCTATGTAGTTTGAAAGCACTGTAACTAAGATTCCAATTGCAATTCCCAATAGATAGAAAATAGTTAAAATTACCTTTAAAACCTTGGAATTGTTAGCATCCAGCTTATCCCAACCAAGGAGAAGCTCAAATGCAGAATGAATGTGGTTTGATGCCACTTTAGTTACCACTGTTATGGAATCCTAGGATTTGTACTTTTACAAGGTATTTCCAAAGAGTGGAAACTGCAACTCCCAGGATCCCCTTGCATTGAGTCCTGGCAGCTAAAGTGACGCAAACTGCATTAATTCTATAGTGCAGAGGCACCTTGACTCCAGTACTCAAAGCTCTGTGTTTCTAATATTTAAAAAGCCATTTTGGGAGACATTTACCCTCGAAAAGCAAATAACACCAAAGTGCAAACAGTAGCAGATTAGAAATATAAAAGCGAAGGATATTTTTATTCTGCTGGGCAACCGCAAAAGGCGTGGAGTGAATGAATTCCTTCATTTCCCTCTCCACCTTGGCCCCAAATGCTTTGAAAGAACAATAACAAGACGCTGCGAGTCAATTGCAAAAGTGTTTGTTTTAATGTACGCATCCCTTGCTTTCGTGTGTACTTCGAATATTGCTGTGGGACCGGAAGCGAGAGCAAAATCCATTTCTCCAGGAATTCGGAAGGTTGGAAAGGGATCCCAAAGGGCATTTAGTCCAATCAGTTTTGGAGAACAAAACCATACAGCCGTGCATTTTAAAAGCAGGAAGCTTACTAAATGAACACAAGAGACTGCCACGTCTTTTCGGGGAAAGGCAAGTGATAAATAAAGGAGGAAGAAATGTCATGGATAAATAGGATGTATGGTTTCAAAGAAATTGTATGACAGGAGTATGAATGGGGCCTAATTGGGCTGTGGCACAGCTAGTTAGTAGCCAGCTGCATTAAATCACTACTGACCGAGAGGTCATGAGTTCGAAGCCAGTCTGGGTTGGAGAAAGGTCCCGACCATTAATAGTCTAGCTTGCTATTGACCTATGCAGCCCGAAAGACAGTTGCATCTTTTAAGTAGGACATTTAGGTACTGCTTTATGTGGGGAGGCTAATTTAACTAATTTATGACACCATAAAACCTTCCAGCAGCATGCAGAAGAATGAGGAAGTACTCCATCAAAGGACTTGGTGCCCTTGAAGCCACCGCCTCGTGGGCCTGAATTCCCGCAGAGGAAGGAGCAGACGAGGGAGAGCTTTGCAAGGTTTTGCTCAGCCAGGCTTGCTGCAAAGGGCAGCCTCGCAGAAGGGAAGAGGTCCCAGAGGCCACGGAAGGCTGAAAAATGCTGGCTTTTTCTGAAAGGGATTCAGGCCTGTACAAACCCTTCATGTGCCTGAATGCGTTTGCTTGGCCATCAATTGACCACTCATTCATCAATTCGCCTTGCAGATACATATATCTATATCTTTATCATATAGTCTGCTCTTATTGGGATGTAGGGTGGCGCCTCCCTTGTACAAAAGGGTCACATGTGGGTATTTCTTTATCGTGTCAGAAGCGAATTGAGAGTACAGTTGTAATGTATTTAAAAACACAAAGTTAAAAACTTGGCATTATACTAAATGTCCTTTGACCAGAAGCTGGCCGCTTGGAGTGCCTCTGGTGTCGCTGTGAGAAGGTCCTCCATTGTGCATGTGGCAGGGCTTAGGTTGCCTTGAAGTGGTCCGTGGTTTACTCTTTTGCGCGTTCACATGTCGTGGACTCTACTTTGTAGCCCCATTTCTTAAGGTAACACAGTCTGTTCAGCACCTTCCAAGTTGCACAGTCTTCTCTGTTCCCAGGAGGGAGTCTCATTTGGTATCAGCCATGGATTGAAGTTCTGGATTTTCGCCTGCCACTTTTGGATTCTTGCTTGCTGAGATGTTCCTGCGAGTATTTGTGTAGTTCTTAGAAAGCTGTTTCTTGATTTAAGGCATTGGCATGCTGGCTGGTATCTGAACAGAGGGTGAGCCAGAAATGCCACTGCCTTGGTTCTTTCATTACTGGCTGCTACTTCCTGGCAGATGTTAGGTGACGCCATATCAGCTAAAGAGTATAATTTCTCAGTTGGTGTTGGGCATAGACATCCTGTGATAAAGCGACATGTCTCATTAAGAGCCATATCTACTGTTTTAACGTGGTGCAATGTATTCCACACTTGGCATGTGTATTCACCAGCAGAGTAGCAAAGCACAAGGGCAGATGTCTTCACTGTGTCTGGTTGTGATTCCCAGGTTGTGCCAGCCAGCTTTTGTATGATATTATTTCTAGCACCAAGTACAACAACGGTACCAAATAACAGTGAAAAAGGAATCGCTCAATAATAATGTGTAGCATAAATTATAGATCATACATACGGTTTCGTTGATATTTCAGTCATATATTCATACAATACAAAGAAATCCGATATATATCCAATACTGGCAAGGCTATATATAACGCGATTTATAGTCCGTTTCCGGACTATAGATTATTTCTAGCACCCACATTTTGCTTGATAGTCAAGCAGTGCTTCTTGTAAGTTAGAGCCTGGTCCAGAGTGATTCCCAGATATTTGGGTGTGCTGCAATATTTATTTACTTACCATATTTGTATACCGCCTTTCTCAGCCTGGAGGCGACTTAAGGCGGTTTACAGTCGGCAACAATTCGATGCCCTAACAAACATAAAATACAATTAAAAACATTTGGCACATACAAAACCAATGCTCCAGTCAGTGGGATTCCTTCCCAGGTAATCCTCAGAGCTCAGAGCTCGAGATGCTTGTCTGTTCTTAAGACAAAAAGCACATATCTGCATTTTAGATGGATTAGGAATCAGCTCTCAGGATTCCATTGCCACGAAAATGGAGTCAAACTCTATTCATTCAGTAGTGTAGATGCATCCTTTAACTTCCACCTCTCAATGCCATGGAATCCTGTGAGTTGTAGTCTATACTTTTCGGCAAACTACAACACCAAGGATTCTGTAACATTGAAAGTAGTGTCAAGTGGCATTTATTTTGCAGTGTAGATGCATGTTTAACTGCCCTCCCTTGATGCTATGGAATCCTGGGAGTTGTAGTTTGTACTCTTGGAAGGCCTTCCAAAACTACAACTCCCAGGATCCCATAGCACTGAGCCATGGTGGTTCAAGTGGCAGCAGACTGCACTTACTCAATAGTGTAGACGCACTTTGACATTACTTCCAGCTGGAATTTGGATTCAAAGCAGAATGGAGGGTGAGTCCTGGGAGACTTTGCAAGAAACAGAAACCAAAAAAGCCTTGCAAATGCTACAATGCAGCTACTTCCCTAAGTTGGAGATTTGCACCCAGGGCAAATCCACGCTGACCATTCAATGCAGCTTAATTTTGTTCTTTCGTGTCCGGAGTGGCTTGAGAAACTGCAAGGAACTGCTTCTGGTGTGAGAAAATTGGCCGTCTGCAAGGATGTTTAACCATCCTGTGGGAGGTTTCTCTCCTGTCTCTGCTTGACAAGCTGGAGCTGACAGTCAGGAGCTCACCCCGCTCCCCAGATTCAAACCGGCGACCTTTCAGTCAGCAATCTTGCTAGCACAAGCGTTCCAAAGAAAACCCTTGATGCGCATCAGTGCTCTTTAGTTTGCATCATCCTCAATCCAGTTCCAGAATTTCCCATGTAACCATCTGCGCAGCGAAACCATCGTGCCGGTTTGAAACAACACTAAACGCCATATCGGTGAACCTGTGTCCCCAAATGTGGAGCATTTGCACCCCTTTCTCCCCCCAAAAGTGACAATTTGGGAGCAGGCATCCCGATGTGAACTGTGTGCCTCTCTGTCTTTCTCTTCCTCTTTTTGTGCCGAAATGCTTTTCTGGGCGGCTGAATTGCGTTCCGTTGCTCCTCTCTTTTCCGCACGTCTTAAAAGTAATTGTTTGGCCAGGCAGAGAATATATATTCTTTTAAAAATACATTTGGCGGAAGGAAGGCCCTTTTGCTGGCATTTCGGGGCCCGTGCCGGACAAGATGGTCTACCTTGAAGGGGCGGCAGAGGGGCCCTTCCCTCTTCATTTGGGGGAATGGAGCGTGTCCCCTTGGCCCTGCCTTCTGCACTGGTGCATTATTGGCCATCGGTGTGCAAGGCCTTATCTCCCCAGGCAGATGCAAGGCTATTATTATTGACTGCCGAGGCTCAGAGTCCTCTCTCTCTCTCTCTCTCTCTCTCTCTCTGGGAAATTGCGCAGTCGGCCTGGTGCATTTGCTAGAGAATTGCATAGGGATTGGCCAAAATGTACCAAAAGGGAAGCAGCTTGACACCACTTTAGTAGATATTGTGACCAAAGACTGATCTCCAATTGCTCCAGTTACTGCAATTAGGTATTCTCAATTAGTTCCATCCTAAATACTGATAACCAATTACTTCCAAACTCCATTGACTACAATTAGTTATTGCTAATTACCTCCTTCCCGGTCTCATATTGTAGGTAGTTACTGATCGCCAATTCCTGGTCTGACATTGTAAGTAGTTACTGATCACCAATTACTTCCAAATTCCATTGATTACAAATAGTTATTGTTAATTAGTTCCTTCCCGGTCTGACATTGTAAGTAGTTACTGATCACCAATTACTTCCATCTCTATTGACTAAAAATTGTTATTGTTAATTAGTTTCTTCCCTGTCTGATATTGTGAGCCGTTACTGACTTACAATATTTACAATTATGTCCAAACGCCAGTGGCTGCAATTAGTTATTGTTAATTAGTTCCTTCCCGGTCTGGCATTGTAAGTCATTATTGATCACCAATTACTTCCAAACTCCCTTGAGGAAAATTTGTTATTGTTAATGAATTCCTTCCCAGTCTTGTATGGCAACCAAATACTGGTCAGCAACTGCTTCAGTTACTGCAAGTAGTTATTGTTAGTTAATCCCGTCCTGGTTTTGTATAGTAATGAAATACTGATCACCAGTTACTCCAGGACTGCAACTGGCACCAATTACTTCCAAACCCCTGAGACTACAGTTAGCATTATTAATTAGTTACTTTCCAGTCTGGTATTTGAACTAAATACTGACCAGTTGCCTCAGATATTGCAGTCAGATATTGCTAACTTATTTATACCCCTTCTAGTACTGAAACCAGTTAATGATCACTAATTACTTCCAAACTTCAGTGATTGCAACTTGATATTGTTAATGAGTTCCTTCCCTTTCTAGTATTGTAACTAAAGAGTATTGCTAACCCAAACTGGTTAGCAATGAAGTTTGACACCACTTTCAATGCCGTGGCTTTGTCCTTTGGAATCCTGGGACTTGTAGTTCATCAGTCTTTGGTTTTCTCTGCCAACGAGTGCAAACTGCAACTCCCAGGATGCCATAGCAGTGGGGTCAAACTGCATTAAGTCCACAGTGTGGATACATTTGGTGTCTGCAAGTGACATCCCTGATAATGCCATCCAGATGGATTACATTGCATTATGTTAAAAAATCTGAAATATTTCCTGTTCCTGGTTTGAAAGTGTTATTTCCTGTTTAATTGGGTGGAACTTACTTTGAAAGTAGTTGTTTTACTCCAGAAACTTTGTTGTTGTGGCTGTGTTGAATTGGTTGAGACTCGATAAGGTATTTATTGAAAAACTACCGCAAAATGTGTTGCAAGGTTTTTTTTTGTGTGGCAGTTTAATAAACTTTCCCCATGTTTTAATGATCAAACCAATTAGGAAATGACATTTATAACCCAGGAACAAAAATCGTGTTGCATTGTGTTATTTTTGGGATGGAGAGAAGGCCAATTTCCCTTTCTGCCTCTCTGTGCTTGAATCCCAAATTAATCGACTGCCTGCTGGCTGGTCTCTTTGGATCCAGTGGATGGCGGGTGCCTTTGCAAGAGGCTCTCTCTCTCTCTGCCAGGCCTCTTGAACAATTTGATTTGGTTTCGCGGCTTTGAGCGACTTCCTTCCCCCGTTTTGCTGCTCCTCCGAAGGCGTCCCGTTTCCATTAAGACCTCCATCTGTCTCTCAGCAGCTGTGACATTCTGTCAGCTCCCTGCTTTATTACTTTGAAATGACTTTTCGGATTGCCTGAACCCGCTTTGGCCATGCCTTTCTCGCCAGAAGATCAAATGTCTGTGTTGCGCTTAAGGATGGATTGCCCTACATATGAGAATCCCTGAGTTGGAAAGGACCCCCAAAGCCCATCCAGTCCAGCCCATTCTGCCAGGCAGGAAGACACCATTAAAACCTTCCTGACAGATGGCCTTCCAGCCTCTGCTGATCCTGTGCATGTGCTCCCTAAGTGGCTGAGGTGGGGAAAGGAAAGGGCCTGAGACTGTTAGGAATGGTGGGAGTTGGAACTAGACACTTCAGTCAATCAAGGGCTCATCTGCATACCCATGTTGTGGGAGTTGGAGTCCAAACACCTGGAGGGCCAAAGTTGGCCCATGCTTGGCGTATATACATATACGCGTGTGTGTGTTAGGAATTGTGGGAGTTGAAGTCCAAAACACCTGGAGGGCCAAAGTTTGCCCATGCCTGCTTTATTAGATATTTAGCCTTATTGGCCAACAAGTGCCAATATCTCACCAAGCAACAACCCCTGGAATCCTGTAACATTGAGCCATGGCAGTTAAAGTGGTGTCAAACTGCATTATTGCCTTACGTATGAGAATCCTAGAGTTGGAAGGGACCCCTAAAGTCCATCCAGTCCAACCCATTCTGTCAGGCAGGAAGACACCATCAAAGCCTTCCTGACAGATGGCCCTCTCGCCTCTGCCAATGCTACCTGGATGTGTATATATGTGTGTCCAACCATATTGCTTTGAAAAGACATATCTTTGAACATTGCCCTTGTTAGGATGCTTCCTAATGGAGGAGAAGTGACCCAATGGGGTCTCTGTCCAGGATTTGAGGCTATTCAACATCTTCATTAATGACTTGGACAATAGAATAGGTGGAATGCTCATCATATTTCCAGATGGAACCAAACTGGAAGAGATGACGAATATCTCAGAGGACAGGATCAGGATCCAAAAAGACCTTAACAAATTGGAGATCTGACCCAAAAATAACAAAACGATCAGCGAGGTTGAGAAAAAATGAATATAGGTTGGAGGACTTGAAAACAGTCCATGAGAAAAAGACCTAGTTGTCTTAGTAGACCGCAGGCTGAACATGAGTCAAGAGTGGGATACAGCAGTTTCAAAGACCAATGTGATTACTGTGTCCAATTCTGGGCACCACAGCTTAAAAAAGAGATTGACTCTAAAGTGCAAGGTGTCCAGAGGGGGGCAACTAAAACGATCCAAGGCCTGGAGATTATGGATCCCTATGAGGAGTGTCTTAAAGAGCTGCAGAAGAGAAGGTTCAAAGGAGACATGATAGCCATGCATAAATATGTGAAAGGATGCCATAAGGACAAGGGAGTAGGCTTGTTTTTTGCTGCCCTGGAGACTAGGATGCAATGGAACAATGGCTTCAAACTACAGGAAAGGAGATGCCGCCTGAACATGAGGAAAAACTTCCTACGTGTGAGAGCTGTTCAGCAGTGGAACTCTCTGCCCCAATGGGTTCAAATTACAGGAAAGGAGATTAGAACAATTTTTCTGACTATGAGAGCTGTTCAGCAGTGGAATTCTGTGCCTCGGAGTCTGGTGGAAGCTCCTTCCATGGAGGCTTTAAAACAGAGGCTGGATGGCCATCTGTCAGGGGTGCTTTGATTGTGCTCTATCCTGCCTGGCAGGGTTTTTTTTATTATTTATTTATTTCCGGTATTTCTACCCCGTCACTTCTCTACCCCTGAGGGGGACTCAGGACGGCTTACAATAGGCACCGAAATGATGTCGATACATGATAATAATAAAACCACAATTGAACATAAGTCATAATTAAGACAGTAAAAGGCAGTAAAAACAGTCTCATTAGCCGTGTCACCGTTCCAGTCAATGTCCATCGAAACAGTGCTACTTACGTCTGCTGACTGAAAACCTGGTCCCAAAACCACAATTTTGATTTCTTCCTAAAAGCCAAGAGGGAAGAAGCCGGGGGCCACAGGTGGGGGGGCACAGCAGAGAAGGCCCTGTCTCTCGGCCCCGCCAGGCGCATTTGTGATGCTGACAGGAGTGAGAGCAGGGCCTCCCCGGATGATCTTAGATTACGAGGTGGGACGTAGCGGTGGATGCATTCGGACAAGTAAGCTGGGCCAGAACTGTTTAGAGCTTTATAGGTCAAAACCAGCACTTTGAATTGAGCTCGGAGATGGACCGGCAGCCAGTGGAGCTGGCATAACGGAGGGGTTGGACTAGATGGCTCACGTGGTCTCTTCAAACTCTGTGATTCTATAAAATAGGAAATGGACATCAACGTGTTATTTTTTCTCTTTCTCTAAAACCCGAGAAGTTATTTGGGCAGCTGCAAAAGGCAATCTCTTCCGAGGCGCGGAGGATCTCATTCCGCTCTCCGTTCTTTTCAGCTGCAATAATAATGTCACTTTGGAAAGCTTTCAGCATCTGCATTATGTAAACCTTTCTCTCTCTTTTTTTTTAAAAAAGGGTTTGCTTTCAAAATATTATAAAAGGCCACATTGGAACCTGGGAAGAAGGCATTTGGGGGGAATCGTCAAATACAGAGGGGCCTTTGGGGTCCGCAGGGCTGCCTATTGAACTGGAGTTGCGTATCTATTTGTTTGTCAGGATACAAATACCATTATCTGGTGGCTCCTGTTTTGGTGGGGCAGGGGAATCCAGTCCAGGGCTTCCAAGAGCGGTCCAAGGTCTCTCCAAATGGATCCAAGGCCTTGGAAAGCCATCCAAAATACAGAGCAACTCAACAGCAGAACTCAGGCCTGGGAAGGTGTGCGTTTCTCCTCTTGTGGCATTGCCTTTGCAAGATGAAAGAGACACACGCTTTGCTAGGCCTGGCCTTTGCATCCTGTTTTTGTATTTGTCTTTTTTGCAACCTGCTGCTTTTGGAAAAGAGCAATCCGCTGCCCACACTTAACACTTTCCCCCAAGACAAAGCAAACAAGTTGGACCCCCGGTGTTGCGCTTCCTAGGAGGCTCAGCGGCACACATCTTTTCCCGTTCGTGGCAGAGGCCTCCATTGCAAACAGCAGGGCACCCTGCCAAAAGCAGAGGAATGATGCAGAGCCAGAGAGGTCTGGAAAGAGGAGTCACTGGCTTGTTTTTGGTCCCTTTTTTGGACCAAGATTGGGATCCAAAGTGCATGTAGAGTATCCAAAGTAGAGATGCACAGAAATACCAATGAAATCGTAGAATATTAAGAGTCGGAATGTTAAGAGTTTCCTTATTCCCTCCCCTTTTCTTTCCTCCCTCCCTCCTTTCTTCTTCCTTCCTTCTTCCCTCTCTCCCTCCCTCTATCCCTCCCTCTCTCCCTCCTTCCTTTTCTTTCTTTCTTTCCTCCCTCCCTCTTTCCTTTTCCTTATTCACTCCCTCCTTTTTTCCCTCCCTCCCGCCTTCTTTCTTCTTCCTCCCTCCCTCCTTCCTTTTATTTCCTCCCTCCTTTCCTTTTCCTTATTGACTTCCTCCCTCCTTCTTTCTTCTCCCTCCCTCCCTCCTTTCCTTTCCTTTTCCTTAGTCCCTCCCTCCTTTTCTTTCCTCCCTCCATCCTTTCTTCTTCCTTCCTTCCTTCTTTCCTCCATCCCTCTATCCCTCCCTCCTTCCTTTTCTTTCTTTCTTTCCTCCCTCCCTCTTTCCTTTTCCTTATTCACTCCCTACTTTTCTTTCCTCCCTCCTTTCTTCTCCCTCCCTCCCTCCCCCTCCCTCCCTCCCTCCCTCCTTTTCTTTCTCCCTCCTTTCCTTTTCCTTGTTCACTTCCTCCCTCCTTTTCTTTCCTCCCTCCTTCTTTCTTCTTCCTCCCTCCCTCCTTTCCTTTTCCTTATTCCCTCCTTCCTTTTCTTTCCTCCCTCCCTCCCTCCTTCCTTTTCCTTATTCCCTCCCTCCTTCCTTTTCTTTCCTCCCTCCTTTCCTTTTCCTTATTCACTTCCTCCCTCCTTTTCTTTCCTCCCTCCTTCTTTCTTCTTCCTCCCTCCCTCCTTTCCTTTTCCTTATTCCCTCCTTCCTTTTCTTTCCTCACTCCCTCCTTCCTTTTCTTTCCTCCTTCCCACCTTCTTTCTGTTTCCTCCCTCCTTCCTTTCTTTTTCTTATTCCCTCCCTCCTTCCTTTTATTTCTCCTTCTACCTTCTTTCTGTTTCCTCCCTCCCTCCTTCCTTCCTTCCTTTTCTTTCCTCTCTCCTTCTTTCCTTTTTCTTATTCCCTCCCTCCTTTTCTTTCCTCTGCAGCATTCTTTTTCTCACTCCTTTCTTTTTCCTCCCTCCCTCCCTCCTTTTCATTCCTCCCTCCCTCCTTCTTTCCTTTTTCTTATTCCCTTCCTCCTTTTCTTTCCTCTCTCACTCCTTTCTTTTTCCTCCCTCCCTCCTCCCTTCTATTTCTTTCCTCTCTCCTCTTTTCCTTATTCCCTCTCTCCTTCCTTTTCCTCCCTCCCTCCCTCCTTCTTTCCTTTTTCTTTCTCCCTCCCTCTTTCTCTCCTTTTCTTTCCACCCTCCCGCCTTCCTCAACCACTGTATTCCTCTGGGTTTCCTCCTCCTTCTCCCTGCGCTCCCCCTGACATCTCTTCCTTCATTCCCATTGAGATAAAAATGCTGCGGAGGAAGGCAAGGCTTCAGACAGGAATGCGATCTGACACTTTGCCGGTAAACACCTGTGTGGCGGAGGGGGGATTTCTGCCAAGCTGCATTCTCCCCAGGGGAAAAAAACAAAAATAGAAGCGCATTCATAAGTGCAAGAAGGAAGGCAGAGAAGCCACAACAAAAAAGGCATTGTGTGGCAAAAGTTGGTTGACAGCCGATTGCAAATGGCATTTTCTCAACCTAATCCTGCAATTGCAAAATCAAGGGTGCGTCTACACAGTGGAATTTGTGCAGTTTGGCACCGCTTTAACCGTGACGGCTCAATGCTATGGAATGCTGAGAGTTGTACTTGCAATTGCAGTAGTAAGTGGCTATCGAAATTAATTGGAATCCCCAACTGGGAAGGATCCAGGTAGGAAAGCTGGAGTTACTGGATCATAGTCATTAGTTACAAATGGGTTGCTGTGAGTTTTCTTGGCTGTATGGCCGTGTTATAGTAGCAGTCTCTCCTGACATTTCACCCACAGTGAAATGGCAGGCATCCTCAGAGATTGTGAGGAAAAGGAAAGAACCACCAAGCCAGACTACACAGAGAAGCCACTGAAATCCACAAGAAATACATGGGGAATTTCAACAGAAAGGAGGAAACCATGAAAATGAAAAAAATCTGGCTACTAGTAATTAAAAAAAACCCTCTAAAATCAGGACAATAAATAAACAACAACACTAAAAAAATTCCAGACAGGAAATAATCAGGGCCAGCTAACAGCTCCCAACAAAGGATCCCCCCAGGCAGGGAGCAGCCAGGCTTTGAAGCTGTAAGGCCACTCAGTGCTAATCAAGGTGGCTAACTGCAACATTCACACTTGCCTCCAACAGACAAGAGTTCAAAAATTCACAGCAACCCAGTGATTCCGGCCACCAAAGCCTTCGGCAATACAACGTCAGAGTGTGGAGGACTTTAGTTGTGGAATGATTGGCAATCAGTAATGAGTTACAATCCCAGACTGGGAAGGAAGTAGTTCACAAATCTAGTTACAGCCCTAGAGCTGTTGCTTCACAATATTGGACCTCGGGTATTGAATGCAATGCTTCTGAGGTTGCCCAATTGACTACTAACTCCCCCAGTGTGCCAGGGCTTGGCATACCATTTGTGCCCATTGGCAACATCATCATCATTTGCATTGCTGGAAAACACTAATTTTGTGAATATTATAATATTTTTTGCAGTGCCTTTGCAGAAAGGCCGTTCCATCACCATCAGTGGCTACTAAATGCAATTGCTTTATGCGACACTGCAGTGTCAGCATTTCCTTTCCCTGCGAAGGAGAGCCGGAGAGACATTGACTGCGAGCTGAGGTGGCGGAATCGCTTCCAATTAGGCCTGATTTGATGTTAATTAGCCCAGCGCTGCTTCGTAAGCTCTTTAGCACTTATTACAGGTGAGAGATGAAAGCACCCAGGAAGCTTCTCCGAAGGAAGGAACGAAGGAAAGACAAGGGGAGAGGAGAGGAGAATTCATTATTACTGCTTGGGAAGGGATCCGGAAATTCCAGTTTGAATCCCTGCTCAAGCACGGAAACCCATTCAGTGGCCTTGGGCAAGAGTCACACTCTCTCAGCCTCAAAGGAAGGCCCTTCGGAGCCAACATTTTTGCCCATAGAACTCTGGGATGAGTTCTTTCTCTTCACACACAAACCAAGCAAGCACAACACAATGCAATTCAATGATACATACAGGTTGCTCATTCCTATGGTCTTAATAAATCAAAATAAGAACATTGGATTAATAAATAATAGTAATAAACTTTATTTGTACTCTGCCACCATCTCCCCGATGGGGACTCGGGGCGGCTTACAGTGGCTAGACTAGATGACCTCTGGGGGACCCTTCCAACTTGGAGATTCTGTATTAGGCGACTCTCTCAAGATGGCCATCATCCACACAGTTATCATTTGGGGCAGGAATTGGGAAAAGCACTTTCTGTTGGGGACCTACATCCTTGGATTCTTGTCCTCATCGAGGGATTGGACTAGATGAACTTTGGGGGGCCCTTCCAACTATGCAGTATTCTCGACCGAATGGCCCATCATTTACTCAACTGTTATTTATTTTTATTGATTTTCAGAAAGAAAGAAAATTTTAAAAAAACACAGAACACCCACAAATACAAAAAGAAGAAAAGACACACACAAGCCGAGCAAATATAACACAATCCTATTCAGTGATACATACCAAGATACAACTTCCTTCACTCTCTTTAAGTCGCCTTGCGTTCCATTTGGTCAAGAGAGAAACTTAAATACCCAATGTTTCTTTTTATTTAAGGTAAAGGTTTCCTCTGACATTAAGTCCAGTCGTATCTGACTCTGGGGGTTGGCGCTCATCTCCATTTCTAAGCCGTAGAGCCGCTGTTGTCCATAGACAACTCCCAGGTCATGTGGCCGGCATGATTGCGCCTTCCCACCGGAGTGGTACCTATTGATCTACTCACATTTGCATGTTTTCGAACTGCTAGGTTGGCAGAAGCTGGGGCTAGCAGCAGGAGCTCACCCTGCTCCCTGGATTCGAATCTGCGACCTTTAGATCAGCAAGTGCAGCAGCTCAGCGCTTTAACACACTGCGCCACCGGGGGCTCCTTCTGTTTGTTTAGAGACAACTAATTCCTGAAAGTATTTCCCTACTTTCTCCCACCTGGTGAATTTGTCCATTTCCTGGGCTTCTTTCATTTCAGTTGCTGTTGTCATCATACAGGAGGATCCTCTTTTTAGGTTTATTGATTTCTGCACCTTATGTTGAGAAGATACAGCTGTTAAGGAAAAACCAAGTTGAAATAAAATTAAGGCTCAAAATGCAGCATAAGAGCCCAACAAAAATAAAAAATAAAACACTACTTACGTCCAGTGTTTATTTATTTCAAAATTTTAATATATCACATCTGGCCCGGCCATGGTTTTAAATTGTCTGATACTGTTTATGTGTGAGTTACATTGATTGTATAAGACAAGACAGAGGCACTCCTGGTCAGTCGAAAGGCCGAACAGGGCGTAGGGTTACAGCCTGTGTTGGACGGGGTCACACTCCCCCTGAAGATGCAGGTTCGCAGTCTGGGAGTGACCCTGGACTCATCGCTGAGCCTGGAACCCCAGGTCTCGGCGGTGGCCGGGAGAGCTTTTGCACAGTTAAAACTTGTGCGCAAGCTGCACCCGTTCCTTGGGAAGTCTGACTTGGCCACGGTAGTCCATGCTCTGGTTACATCCCGCATGGATTACTGCAACACTCTCTACATGGGGCTGCCTTTGAAGACTGTTTGGAAGCTTCAACTGGTCCAACAGACAGCAGCCAGGTTGATAACAGGAGTGGCACTCAGGGAGCACACAACCCTTCTGTTTCGCCAGCTCCATTGGCTGCCAATCTGCTACCGGGCACAATTCAAAGTGCTGGCTTTAGGCTTTAAAGCCCTAAACGGTTTTGGTCCAACTCACCTGTCCAAACGTATCTTTCCCTATGAACCTTCGAGATGTTTAAGATCATCTGGAGAGACCCTGCTCTTGATCCCACCCTCTTCGCAGGCGCGATTGGTGGGGACGAGAGATAGGGCCTTCTCAGAGGTGGCCCCTTGGCTTTGGAACGCTCTTCCTAGTGACATCAGATCTGCCCCCTCCCTCTTGACATTTCGCAAGAGTTAAGACCTGCCTGTTTGACCAGGCATTTGCAGATGAAGCATAATTACCTAAATTGAGATCTAAAGAACGATGACGACGCAACGGAAATCGATTTTAATAATGAGATGCTGAGATTGTGTTTTTTGATTTTAATTGCTAAATTTGTGTTTTATATGGATGTTTTATTAATTGTTGATGTATTTTATCTGTGTGCAGTTCTCGAGTCGCCTTTGGGCTGAGAAGGACGGTATAAAAATATAGTAAATAAATAAATAAAAATATTGTTTTATTATTTTCTCTGTGTTATTTTATTATGTGTTATCAGGCTTGGCCTCATGTAAGTCGCCCCGAGTCCCCTCAGGGAGATGGTGGTGAGGTATAAATAAAGTTTTATTTATTATTATTTATTATTGGGAGTCCATATGGGTGGGTGGACATCTGTTGATAGGGTTTGCATTGTGTATTCTTTAATTTCAGAAGGGGTTGGTCTGGATAAGCTTTAGGGGTGCCTTCCAACTTTTGTATAATATAGAGTACCTTGGAATCCAACGAAGGTTTTGAAACCGAGTCTAGCTGGCCATCTATTAGGAGGGCTTGAATTGTGCATTCTTTCTTGGCAGAAGGGGGTTGGACTAGATGTTCTTTGGGGATCCCTTCAATGATTCTATGAATCTATGAGTGTTTACAATGCAGCGTGAGGCTCTCCAAGGCCTTTTTACACCTTGGAAATATAAAGTTCAGACTAAAATGTGGAACAAACTCACTATCTCAGGTTCGTGGCAACTCTAATTCTAAAAAACCCAGAATGCGGATACTCTAATTCCGAGGGACGAACCGATTGCCCTAATTCTTTTCCCAAAGCAAAACGTGGCCGCTCTTCCCTCTCTGTGCTGCGTATCAATGTCTGTTTCCCCGACGGCAAGCAATTAATGAGAACTCATGGAGTGGATTGGCCTCGCTCTCTGCTTTTGTGGGACAATATGGATCGGGAAGCAGGGGAGAGATCAATGTCCCTTCAGTAGCAAAACTATTCCTAGTTACATACATATACATATACACAAGGTAAAGGTAAAGGTTTCCCCTTGACATTAACTCTAATCACGCCTGACTCTAGGGACTGGTGCTTATCTGCATTTCTAAGCCGAAGAGCCTGCGTTGTCCACAGACGCCTCCAAGGTCATGTGGCCGGCATGACTGCACGGAGCACCGTTACCTTCCCGCAGAAGCAGTACCTATTGATGTACTCACATTTGCATGTTTTCGAACTGCTAGGTTGGTAGAAGCTGGGGCTGACAGTGGGACCTCACCCTGCTCCCCAGATTCAGCCAGTTCAACACCTCAATGGTTTAACCCACTGATAATAAACAGGTCTTATATGTGTCTTTCTGTGCCGTCAAGTGACTTGTGGACGGATGGGGCTCCCTAGTTTTTTTAAGCAAGGACGACTCAGAGAGAGTGTTTTGCAAATGCCTTCCTCTGAATAATAATAATAATGATAATAATAATATAGAATCCTTCCAGTTGGATGAGACTATATGGGCCATCCAGTCCAACCATATTCTGTGCACGAAAAGCACATTCTAATCCTTCCCAACGGATGGCCATCCAACTTCTGGGTTGCTGTGAGTTTTTCGGGCTGTATGGCCATGTTCCAGAAGCATTCCCTCCTGTTGTTTCACCCACATCTATGGCAGGCATCCTCAGAGGTTCTTGTAGCTCAGTGGTTTGACCCACTGCACCACTGTGGGATCCATATGTATGTATGTGTATACACACACACACATCTAGACACAGACACGCACACACATACACACACATGCAATACACACAAGCAGTCCCCAAGTTACAAACATCCGAGTTACAGTACATCTAATGCATAGTTCAGACTGGGAGGGTGAGACAACGGGAAGTGAGTGAAATCTTCCCCTTGGAAGGAAGGGAAATCCACTCCTGGAAGAGTTATCATCATGGGGAAAAGGAGTCTCCACTGAAGTCTTATTTCCAGTCCTTGTTTCCACAGCAAGCCACATTTGTCAACATCCAATTCTCACAGGACAGAAAGTGAGGTGGAATCTTCAGAGGCACAGACAGAAACACAAACCCCACAGGGTTGTTAACCCTTCTCTATGCTATCCAAAGCTTATATGTACATGTATATTTGGCTCGAGTTAGACTTAAAAAATGTACCTAATCCGACTTTCAAACAAATTCAACTTAAGAACAACTTAAGAACGAATTTTGCTCGTAAAGTTGAAACTGTCTATGTTTATATGTGTGTGTGTATGTATACACACGTGGAGGAGCCCCCAATGGCACAGTGGACTAAACTACTGAGCTGTTGAACTTGCTAACCAAAAGGTTGCCGGTTCTAATCCGGGGAGCGGCATGAACTCATGCTGTTAGCCTCAGCTTCTGCCAACCTAGCAGTTCGAAAACATGTACATTTATACTGATTGTTGTATCTTATAATTTATGTTCTATTAAATTGATTATGTTGTTTTTTATTGATTTTATTGTGTTGTTGTGTTGATGGGCTTGGCCTCATGTAAGCCACCCCGAGTCCCCATTGGAAAGATGGTGGCGGATACAAATAAAGATGATGATGATGATAATAGATCAATAGGTACCGCTCCGGCCAGAAGGTAAGGGTGCTCCATGCAGTCATGCTATCCACATGTCCTTGGAGGTGTCTACGGACAACGCCGACTCTTTGGCTTAGAAATGGAGATGAGCACCAACCCTCGGAGTTGGACATGACTGGACTGAATGTCAGAGGAAAACCTTTACCTTTACTTACACACACACACACGTGGAGGCAGCAATAGACTTTGTATTTCTAGGCACAAAGATGACTGCAGACACAGGCTGCAGCAAGGAAATCAGAAGACGTTTCCTTTTTGGGAGGAGAGCAAGGACCAATCTCGACCAAATAGTGAAGTGTAGAGACATCACACTGGCAACGAAGATCCACATCGTTAAAGCAGTGGTATTCCCCGTAGTAATCTATGGATGTGAGAGCTGGACCATAAGGAAGGCTGAGCGAAGGAAGAGAGACGCTTTTGAACTGTGGTGTTGGAGGAAAGTCCTGAGAGTGCCTTGGACCACGAGAAGATCCAACCAGTCCACCCTCCAGGAAATAAAGCCCGATTGCTCACTGGAGGGAAGGATATTAGAGGCAAAGATGAAGTACTTTGGACACATCATGAGAAGACAGGAAAGCTTGGAGATGACAATGATACTGGGGAAAATGGAAGGAAAAAGGAAGAGGGGCAGAACCTTTTTTCTGCATGATCTTATCTATGGGCACATCTACATTGTAGAGTTAATGCGGTTTGATCCCATACAGTGCTTATGGAACTGTAGTTGCATGTACTTTTATAAGGTCTTTCCTCTCCTCTGCCAAATCCCATCATCCCATCACACAGAGCCATGGCAGCGAAAGTGGGGTTGAACGGGGTTAATTTGGCAAACTCGGCACACCTATTGCCACCTTGACAATTGTGCAAAGGCCAAAAGGTTCTCCTCTTTCTTCGGCTCGTCTTAATTTGTTTCACTTTTCCTTAACTTTCCTTTCTGTAAGCCAAAGACTACGCTCCGTAACAAACCCAGAAGTCAAATTTCAATTTTTCTGAGCTGTCCTTCATTCAGAATCTTGAGCTCACCTTAAGTTGGATGTCATTTTTCGGGAAGGTTTGAACTGTTTGATGCTTTGAAGCAGTGGAAAGAAGCTTTCGATATAATCCTGCGAAAGGGCCGCCTGGTCTTTTTGAGCCTCCGACTGTGTCGCTGTTTGATCAGCGAAAGCGGACAATATAAGATCTGATTCTTCTTAGGATTAGGACATGGCCCAGCCAGACGGCCAAAAGGAACAGGGACGCCAAGGACTTGCCAACCTCTGCTTTCCTCAAGGTCTTGAATTATATCTTTAGGATGGTTTGAAGGATGTTTTAAGTCAGGGATAGGACTTAGAAAGGGAACTAAGCAAGATCCCCAAAAGCCAAGACATGCAGTTGAGTGCTCACAGTTCTTTAATGCAACGCAAGCAGTCCCAAAGGATGTTACCAACTGCATAAGGAATGCTGGAAGAACTATATAATCACTGCATAAGGAATGCTAGAAGAACAATATTGCTGTGTTGTTGGCTTTCGTGGCCAGAATCACTGGATTGCTGTGAGTTTTCTGGGCTGTATGGCCATGTTCCAGAAGCATTCTCTCCTGATGTTTTGCCCACATCTATGGCAGGCATCCTCTGAGGTTGTGAGGTCTGATGCCACAACCTCTGAGGATGCCTGCCATAGATGTGGGCGAAACGTCAGGAGAGAATGCTTGTGACGGCGTGGTGAGTGCCACCTGCATGTAAGGTTTTGAGTTTGCAAATGTTTGCTTTGTTTAAAATGTGTTTTTGCAGCCTGTACAATTTGTTAGTGGTTTGGTTGCATTGATTGGTCCTTGGTTTCTGTCTATCATCATTAGCAGAGCCCAGTTGAGTTTGTTCCACCCCTTTCCACAGGGATCTGGAAGCAAGCTCTTTTCACATTCAGTATACCACCAGGACTCATCCTGAAAGGACGTGGTAGAAGGTTTGCCAGACCAGGCCTTGGTCAGGCCATCTTCCAAAACCAGACTGATATCCTTGGGATTCATACAGCATACTCAGCATATCAGAAGGTTGAGTGATGCTGAGGAGTCCCAAGCGCCTTCAACCAGTCATTTTGGCATCCAGAGGAAGACTCCGTGCCTTCAGTATAGGCCAGGGGTGCTCATTAGGTAGCTCAGGAGCTACAAGTAGATCTTCGGCCCTCTTCCAGGTGATCTTGGGCCTCACCAGCCGGATGGGGCGCTCCTGCCATGCGCACGCACACCCTGTGCGCACGTGCGCTCCTGCTGCTGGCTTCCGCTCTCGCGGTGCTTCTTTTGCCTCCGGGGCATTGCAGGAAGAAGGAAGCATGAGGCGGGGCCTCTGGAGGGAGCACCCTGCCTCTCTCTCGTCCAGAAGCAGCTGTGCAGCCTCCGTTGCCGGCGAGATAGGCAGGGCAGAGCGCTCCCTCTGGATGCCCCGCCTCGTGCTTTCTCCTTCCTGCAATGCCCCGCAGGCGAAAGAAGCGCTACGCGGGCGGAAAACAGCAGCAGGAGCATGCATGGTGGCAAGAGTGCATGGCAGCGGGAGTGCGTGGGAGCGCACAGCGGCGGGGGCAGGTAGATCTTTTGGACTTGGTTGCTTTAAGAGTAGCTCGCATGCTGAAAAAGTGTGAGCACCCCTGGTATAGGCCATTTGACTGGGGCTTTGAGTGTCCATACCTCAAGGCCATTAAGGAAAAAAAACTTGGAGAGCCACCTGGCTAAAGCTCCCTGAACTAAAACTGTATAGAGTTTGTACAGTAAGATCTTTCCTACATTATTTTTGGGGAATTAAACAAAGAATCTGTGTGAGTTAACTTTGTTATGGACAATAAAGCCCTTTGAGTTAAATAGAGAGTCCAGCTTGGTCATTGGGAGCCCCAAGCCTTTAAATGAAGGCAAGAAGCAATCCCCCGGTATAGAGGGACCATGTCCTTGCCGTTTACTGGGTATATACAGCCCAGGTGCAATGGCACAATTCTACTGGAACATAGCCATACAGTCTGGAAAACTTACAGGAACCCAAACAATATTAACCATTGTAGCAGGAATGCTACAAAAACAATAGAACACATTGTATAAGCAATGCTAGAGGAACGATATAGCCCATTGCATCAGGAATGCTAAAAGAGCAATATAGTCCATTGTGTCAGGAATGCTAGAAGAACAATATAACCCACTGCATCAAGAATGCTAGAAGAACATGCATTTTAGAATATTGTACAGAGCAAGTTTCTAGAACTCATGGTTGGGAAGACGGTCTCCATACTGTGGACTGGTGGAAGTTGTAGTTTGGTGCAGCGCTAGCACTCTTTGCCAGCAAAGGCTAAAAGTGTTGCAGACCCACAACTCCTGGGATTCCATTGCATTGAGCCCTGGCAGTTCATATGGTGTCAAAACGCATCCGTTCTACAGTGTAGATGCAAATATGGCCTCTGTTGTTAGGAGCATTGCAGCACATCCAAATACCTTGGATTCACTCTGGACCATGGTCTGATTTATAAGAAGCATTGCTTGACTATCAATCAAAAAGTGGGTGCTAGAGATAATATCGTACCAAAGCCGACTAGCACAACCTGGGGATCACAACCAGACACAGTGAGGAGATCTGCCCTTGTGCTTTGCTGTTCTGCTGCTGAATACACAGGCCCAGGGTGGAATACATCTTACCACATTAAAAGAGTGGATGTTGCTCCAAATGAGATATGCCACATTATCACAGGATGTTTACACCCAACACTGCTGGAGAAATTATACCGTTTAGCCAGTATTGCACCACCTGGCATCCGTCAGGAAGTAGTAGCCAGTAATGAAAGGACCAAGGCAGTGAGATCTCAACAACTTAAATCAAGATACAGATTCCTAAGATCTACAGAGATACTTGCAGGAACACCCCAGCAAGCGAGAGTCCAAAAGTGGCAGGCTAAAACCCAGAACCTCAGTCAGCGGCTGAGACCAGATGAGAAACTCCCTTCTGGGAACACAGAAGACTGAGTGACTTGGGTGGCACTGAACAGGCTGTGCTCTGGCACCAGGGAATGCAGAGCCAATCTTAAGAAATGGGGCTCATCAAGTGGAGTCCATGACACATGAGTGTGGAGAAGAGCAAACCACAGACCACTTAGTACAATGCAGCCTGAGCCCTGCCACATGCACAATGGAGGACCTTCTTGCAGCGACACCAGACGCACTTCAAGTGGCCCGCTTTTGGCCAAAGGAAATCTAGCATAATGCCAAGTTCTGAACTTTGTGGTTTTTTATACATTATAACTGTGTTCTCAATTTGCTTCTGACACGATACATACATAAATAGGAGCAGTTTACCTCTTGGAAGCCCTGAGCTTGGGCTTTCTCTGTCATTCCCTGGTTTGGAATTAAAATGAATCCGAAATGAAAATATGATTGCGAACGCTGTGTCCTCTCGAAGCGCAACGCTCCTTGGGTGTATTTGCGGAGAGGAATTTTTGGCACAAGAACAAGGGGAGGGTTTCGGAGCCATTACATAACACCTTTCACCGGGGAAATCGGATGCAAAAGCGACTTAATTAATTCTGCGTGATGAGGTCAAGGAAGGGGGAGCCATGGTTGGCTTTGTACAACTGCAAATTAAGAAAAGGAAGGATGCTTATAGAAAAAAGAGCTTTGCAGAAGGTGTAAAATGTTGAATGGCCGTTGGAGAGCAAACTGCATCCATTCTGCAGCGTAGATGCATCCAAGGTTTCATTGTGGTCTGCCTAAGGGTGAATCCTCATGGCAGAATGAATGCAGTTTTGACCCTACTTTAGCTGCCATGGAATCCTGGGAATTGTAGTTTTGCAAGATTTTGGGCCTACTCTGCCAAAGAGTGCAAGCTATGACTCCCAGGATTCAATAGCATTCAGCCGTGGCAGTTTAAGTAGTGCCAAACAGCATTGATCTTACAATGTAGATGCCTCTTAAATAGCTATGGGCGTATCTGCATTATTGAGTGAAAGCTGTTGGATATAATTTTAGCTGCCATGGTTCAATGCTAGGCAATCCTGGGAGTTGTAGTTTTGCAAGGTCTGGAGTCTTCTCTGCTAAAGAGTGCTATTTACACAGCCCCGGATCCCATCTTATTGAGCCGTATCACTTAATGTCATGCCAAACTCCTTTTATGCACCTAGGGAAGAAAGACCTTGTAAAACTACAGCTCTCAGGATTCTACACCATTTAGCCATCAGAGTCAAAGTGGGGCCAAACTGCATTGCTTCGGCAGCATCAATGCACCCAAAATCGCGCCCTTTCCAATTGGCTCAGGCTAAAGCAGTTGGCTGCTTGTGTGTACCTATCCTCCTGAATATTTTTTGCTGAGTGAGCAAAACATCCCAGAATTCGATCCAGGCAATGAGGGAAGGGCCCTTGTGGTTGTTTGTTGCAAAGCCCACCCCTCCCCACAGATGCCGGCATTTAATATTTGTCTCCAGCACATCCCTGAGGTTAATGTGAGCCAACAGTCTGGAATGGGAGGAAGAAACCATCGCACGCAGAGGCAGCCACACCTGCCCAGCCAGCAAAACAGTGAGGCCAAGAGTCAGAATGGATCAGTTTTTCTGGTTGAGAAAGGAACAGGTCGGAAGGGCTTTGCCGGCCATATCTGCGGAGCCAAGAGGTCAGCTGCCTCTGCTGCTTATTCCCCAAGGGCCACGAGGCAAGGATGGGATGCGGCCCTGGGTTGCTGTGGAGGCAGATCCTGGTGTCTCCTATTGACCACTGCAGCCTTAATGGGGCTGCACATGTCGTGCTCTTTCCGTAGTGCCAAAACCAGGCATCGTTGGGGGAAATCTGCCTGGCTTCAGGTCACGGAATCATTGAATGCTGAAGTTGGAAGGGATCCCAAAGACCATCCAGTTTGACCCATTTCTGCCAGGCAGGAAGTCCCCATCCAATCCCTCCAGCCATAGATATGATTGAAAACAATAATGATTGTGAAATATCTATGATAGATAGATCACCGAATCTTCTAGTTGGAAGGGACCCCAAAATCCATCTAGACCAGCCCCCTTGTGCCAGACAGAAAGACAACATCTGGTCTCTCCTGGCAGGTGACCCTCCATCCTCTGCTTAAAAACCTCCAAAGAAGGAGACTCCAAGGCAATATATGTTGGGTGAGTAGACTTATTAACAAAAGACCCTTCCCATAAACGTATAGCAGAGAAACTTATTAGCAGCAGCGCGACCCAACACCAGTAGGCAACAGTGATAAAAAGAACACAAATGCACAGACCAATGTTATCTCGTCCATAGGAGGCCTTTCTTTGAAGTAAAATGAAAGGGTTACAAAAACAAGGTTTCCAACTCTCACACCGAACTTACACAGGAGCTCCACACAGTAGCTTTTTACACACAGCAGCCTTCACACACGAGGCCTTCAAATTGGAGTTTCTCTCACTGAGGCCTCACCAGGCCTTCTCACTCTGAGGCCTTATAACACTGAGGCCTTCTCACTCTGAGGCATACCTCACACTGAGGCATACCTCACACTGAGGCCTACCTCACACTGAGGCCTACCTCACTCTGAGCCCTACCTCACTCTGAGGCCTACCTCACACTGAGGCCTACCTCACTCTGAGTCACACCTCATTCTGAGGCACACCTCACTCTGAGGCCTACCTCACACTGAGACCTACCTCACACTGAGGCCTTCTCACTCTGAGACCTTCTTCACACTGAGGCCTTCTCACTCTGATTCCTACCTCACACTGAGGCCCACTTCACACTGAGGCCCACCTCACTCTGAGGCCCACCTCACTCTGAGGCCCACCTCACTCTGAGGCCTACCTCACACTGAGCCTTCCTCACACTGAGGCCTTCTTACTCTGAGGCCTACCTCACACTGAGCCTACCTCACACTGAGCCTACCTCACACTGAGGCCTACCTCACACTGAGACTTCTCACTCTGAGGCCTCCTCACACTGAGGCCTTCTCACTCTTAGGCCTTCTCACACTGAGGTCTTCTTACTCTTAGGCCTACCTCACACTGAGGCCTACCTCACACTGAGGCTTCTCACTCTGAGGCCTACCTCACACTGAGGCCTACATCACACTGAGGCCTCCTCACACTGAGGCCTTCTCACTCTTAGGCCTACCTCACACTGAGGCCTACCTCACACTGAGGCTTCTCACTCTGAGGCCTACCTCACACTGAGGCCTACATCACACTGAGGCCTCCTCACAGTGAGGCCTTCTCACTCTGAGGCCTACCTCACACTGAGGCCTACCTCACACTGTTGACGGAGCATCTTCCCGTTGAGGAATTATATTTGATTATTGGGACGACTGCAACCCATCCGGGATTCTTACTGTTGCTACGCCAAGCCCCACAGTCACCTGGAGCATCCAGTCCCCAACTCCCGAGTGTGGACATCGGGCGGGGCTGCCTTTGACCCCGCTTTCAGCATTTGTTATTGTTTGTTTGGCGCTGGAGAATTAAGCGCGCACGCCATATAGGCGAAGTCACTCGGGGGGCTTCTTTTGTTTACATCATTTTGGGAGTGCTTCGGCGCTCTGAACTTGCCACACGGCACACATTGGGACTCTTAGCGTTTTCCCTCTTAGTTAAGACGGGACTTATTTTGTTTATATTGCGGGGACTTATGGCTATAGCGGTATTTCACCATATATGTTATATGCAGAGTCTTTCATGTGAGATATATATCACAGCTTATATTGTTTGTTCTAACGCTGACGTTGCATTGTTTGTGCATGAGTGAATACATTATTTTGCATTGAACTGTCTCCTAACACTTATTGAGTCTGTTTAGATGGGGGGGTTGACTATATTATATTGCTTCTCACTCTGAGGCCTAGCTCACACTGAGGCCTGCCTCACTCTGAGGCCTAGCTCACACTGAGGCCTACCTCACTCTGAGGCACACCTCACTCTGAGGCCTACCTCACACTGAGGCCTTCTCACACTGAGGCCTTCATCACACTGAGGCCTACCTCACACTGAGGCCTTCTCACACTGAGGCCTTATCACTCTGAGGCCTACCTCACTCTGAGGCCTACCTCACACTGAGCCTACCCCACACTGAACCTATCTCACACTGAGCCTACCTCACACTGAGGCCTTCTCACACTGAGGCCTACCTCACACTGACACCTTCTCACTCTTAGGCCTACCTCATACTGAGGCGTACCTCACACTGAGGCCTACCTCACAATGAGGCCTACATCACACTGAGGCGTCCTCACACTGAGGCCTTTTCACTCTTAGGCCTACCTCACACTGAGGCCTACCTCACAAACACTAAGACCTACCAAGCTACAGGCACACCTGCTTATATTGGAAATATAATCCACTGTTGAATAGCTCTTTGCCTGCAATTTGAATCTATGACTTCATTGTTTCCTAGTCTCCAGAGCAGAAAACAAACTTGCTTTCTCCTCAATGGGACATCTAGACAAATATTTAAACATGGTTTCTCTACACCTTCTCTAATTCAAGGCAAATGTACTCAGCTCCATCAGCTGCTCCTTAGAGGGATTCATAGTTTATAGATCTTGGTGGTTTTTCTCTGGATCCCTTCCAACTTGTCCATCTCCTTCTTGAATGGCTTTGCCAAGAACTGGATGTAGATTGTGGTCTCCTAAATCACTTTAGCCTATACTATTGTCAAAGCCATATCCTGCATTACTGCCTTCAGTCTCGACATTATTCTCTTGTTGATGCAGCCTAGAATGGGATTGGCCTTTTTAGCTGTCACATCAATCTCAGGACTCCTGTTCAGCTTGTCGTCTCCAAGACCTCGACATCCCTTTTGCCAGGACTGTTTTCAAGCCAGGCGCCTCCCATCCTATAGCAGTGTATTTCATTTTTGCATTGACAAAGTGTAGCCCTTCATCTCTCATTTTGTTACTTTGTGCCCAGCTCTCTTAACTGTTCAGGCCATTTGGGATCCTGGTCCTGTTCTCTTGACTTGAGTCTCAGAGTATTTCCATTTTGCCTCGTTGACATTCGCAACGGAGCTGCTCTCTGGACCAGGTGCAGGTTTGGGAGTACGGAATGGCTCTTTGGAAGCAAATGCTGGCATCGGAAGGCACTGGAGGTGATGGGGAAGGAGTGGGCCGCCTCTGAATCCCCGGTGCTTTCTCTCCCAAATCCCCCAAAGGTTCGGAAGGAAGACTCCGTGGACTTGCGTCTTCTAACTGTTCATTTAGCATAATTGGGTTGGGGGCGGTTGAGATCATGAATGCACATAATGCTATTTCCTGCTCATCCTTCTGCCCACCACTTCCTCTCTCTCTGGAATATCTCTGGGCCCCAAAGCTGCTTTTATCAGAAGAACATAGGAGAAACCTTCCACAAGCTGCAAAAACTACATATCAATAAAATCAGGGTAATAAAAATCACTAAAACTGCCTTTCTCAACCCAATGCCTTCTGGAGTTACCGGATTGCAGCTCCCATCATCCCCTCAGGCAGGGAGCTGCAACATATCTGGATCAAGAAGACGTAGAATCATAGAGTTGGAAGAGACCTCATGGGCCATCCAGTCCAACCCCCTGCCAAGAAGCAGGAAAATCACATTCAAAGCACCCCCAACAGATGGCCATCCAGCTTCTGTTTAAAAGCCTCCAAAGAAGGAGCCACCACCACACTCTGCAGCAGAAAGTTCCACTGCTGAACAGCTCTCACAGTGAGAACGTTCATCCTAATGTTCAGATGGAATCTCCTTTCCTGTAGTTTGAAGCCATCGTTCTGCATCCTGGTCTCCAGGTTAGCAGAAAACAAGCTTGCTCCCTCCTTCCTATGACTTCATCTCACATATTTATACAACATAGGTGCATCTACACTGTGGAATGGATTCAGTTTGACACCACTTTGACTGCCATGGCAGAAGGCTGTGGGATCCTGGGAGTTGTAGTTTGGGGAGGCGCCAACATCCTTGTGCAGGGAAGACCTTGCATCACGACAACTCCCATGATTCCATAGCATGGCGCCATGGCTGTCACACTGCATTTATTCTACAATATAGATGCTCCTTTGGATGGATTGTGTTGAGATTTCCATTTAATGTCTTAAGATGACAATGTTTGTAAATATTCTTTGTTCTTTTGGGGCCGTGATGGTGGAGCTGGATGGAAGCGGAACGTGTAGTCCAACTCTGTGTTCCAACAATTACCCAGCAAATGTTAAAGGAGTTATCCTTTCTGATCTGGGCAGCCACATTTTCCAATCTCACCCTTGCAAAATGATATCCAGTGCTATTAATTTTGAATGAGTTCCCCTCGATTTCATGGCTTCGGCCTTTTCGGAGCGGCTCCTTTCTTAAAGAACGTGACAGAATGGAGTTGGCAGCTGCGACGGAGGAGCGCCTTGTAAGGTTTTTGTACGACAAACACTCTGACAAGACGAGTTTGAAAGCTGCCAAGATCCCTCCTCTCTCGCTTGGCCAGAGCCATCTTCCTGGGGAGGACTTACCTGGTTGCGAAATGGTCAGACAAATGATTAGAGCGCGATCTTGGCCGATGGGTGGAGCGTTCTTCTAAAAAGCTATTTCTTGTGGGTGGCTAAATGAGAGCATAAAATCGAACCAGAAAAGCAGTTCCACCTAAACATTAGGTTGTAAGAACTGTTCAAGAGTGAAATGGGATCCGTCTTGAAGTGTGGTGGAATCTCCATCTTTGGTGATTGGGTGGGCCTTTTCCCAGAGTGCTTTAGTGGTGGATTCCTATAATGAAGTAGCGTTGGACTAGATGGCCCCGGGTTTACCTTTCAACTCTAGGATGCTATCATTAGGAAGATTGTATTGACAGTAAGGAGGTATCAGGGATCGAGAGGTTGCGTAAGGAGGTATCAAATGTCATTGTCAGGGATTGTGTCTCAAGAGGTTGCATAACATTAAATATCAGGAACCAAGTATGAAGAGGTTTGGTAAGGAGGCATCAAGGACAAGTGTCAAGACATTGCATAAGGAGGTATCAAGAAGTTGTGTAAGGAAATATCAAGTACAAGCATCAAGATGTTGAATAGAGGAAATAAAGTATTAGGTATCATGTACTGAAAGGTTGTACAAGGCGGCATCAAGTACAAGTATAAATGCATTGCAGAAGGAGGTATTAATAAGATATGTAAAGAATATAAATTATCAGGTGCCATGCATTGAAAGGTTGCATAAGGAGGTATCACTAAAAGTATTAAGATATTGCATTAGGATGTATCAAGTATCAAGAAGGCTTATGAAGAATATAAAGCATTAGGAATCATGTATTGGGAGGTTGTATAAGTCAATATCATGGACAAGAATAAAAATGTTGTGCAAGGAGGTATCAAGTATCAGCTACCAAGACATTGCATTAGGCGGTATCAAGGTGTTGCATAAAGAATAGCAAGTATTGGGTAGTAGATATCAAGAGTTGTATAAGGAGGTATATTTATTTATTTATTTATAGTTCAAACTTGCTATACCGCCACTCCCCGAGGGCTCGGAGCGGTTTACAGTTTGACATAAAAAATACAGAGCATACAACAAGACAAACAATATCGACAGGGAATGACAAAACTAACGAGAAGGGGAAGCCAAGCTTGGGCCCATGTGGGTCGGAGCTTTCTAAGGTCAGCTATCAGGCTCGACCGTCCAATGGGGGAAGCCTAGGAGGGTCCCACAGATCGAACAACATCCTCAGGGACTTGAGATCCATACGGTAGCGATCGCAGCAAGCCTGTGGCTCAGGGTTCGCCAGCGTCGGATTATCAAGCCTCCTGGGGTGGGGGTTCATCAATGGGGGAACCCGGCGCCTGAGGTTGGAGTTCCTGAAGGTTCTGGGATGGAACCCTCTGGGTGTTGCAGAGCAGGGCTGGGATTTTGAAGGACACTTGAAGGACATTCAAGTGCCACCTCGGAGTTGGTTGAGGTAGGCAGGATTTCCCTGGGTACTGGTTGTGGGGGGTCGGGAGCAGGTCAGGGTTTTGCCCTCCCTTCTGCTCGAGATCCCCGTGTACAACTGGTGGGCCACTGTGTGATACAGAATGCTGGACTAGATGGGCTGAGGTCCGATTCAGCATGGCTCTTCTTATGTTCTTATGTTCTTATTTCCTCTGGCCCCGCCCCCTGCCCCGCCTTCGGCCCCTCCTCTGTTTCGTCTGAGGTGGCAGAGGGTTCTTCCGTTGTTTACTAGTCCTCTCGCCGTATCTCGGACCGTGCCCCGCGGCGGCCACCAGCTGTCCATGGCCTCTAGGCGCTCCATCGGGGCACTGGGGGGAGGCCAGCCTCAGGGCCTCCAGAGTTAGCAGTGATCCCGGTCCCAGGGCCACCGGTGACAGCAGGCCCGTCACCAGCCAGTGGCGGTGCAGCCTGTGGACTGGTCATAACCATGGGGATTGCTGGTAATCGGTCGGCTCGTCGCCGGGGCTCCCCAGGGGCCCTTGCAAGGACCCCTGAGACGTCAAGCGCCTCCATCAGGGACCCCATCAGGAACCCTGGGGGCAGCGGTATGGCGGTGCTTGTGGCCTCCAGTGAAAAGGCCGGCGGTGGAAAAGCCGGCAGTGGTGGCCGCTCCAGCATGGAAACCGCAGGGGGTGTGGTCGCAGCCTTTGGGGTGGACGAGGGGGGTGGGCCTAAAGACGCCAAACTGATCAGGGTCGGCGCCATGTTGATACAGCCGGCCAACGCCCTCTCCATCGGGGTCGGGGGATCCCGGTGTCCCAATGCCTTCCACGGGCTCCACCACGGCACCGCCACCCGTCCGGCTGATGCTTCGCCCCCGGATGGGGGCCCTTCCTCGAGGAAGTACAAGTATCAAGATATTGCATAAGGAGGTATCAAGTAGCAAGAAGGTGTACAAAGAATATAAAGTATTAGTTATCGTGTACTGAGAGGTATCAAGATGTTGCGTAAAGTATAGCAAGTATTGTGTAGAGGTATCAAAGAGGTTGTGTAAGGAGGTATCAAGACATTTTTAATAGCTGATCATTTCTAGCTCTATATTGCTTTCACATGGTTGCATTTGAGAGCTGCACACAATCATACCTGTTAGCCAGTAGCTAATCCTTTCTATACACCACTATTTTTATCTTTTGAGTCCTTCATTACCAAATGAGGTAGATTTTGTAGCTGAAACTCTACAATCATTTTGAGTAATGAAGGGTCTGTGTGCTATGTTTGGTCCAGTTCCACCAAGCCACAAGAAACATACACACTTTGATATATATATATATATATATATATATATATGTGTCTATATAAAAAAATAGCTTGGGGACCTGGCTTGGGGACCTGGCGATGCCTGCGTTACTTGAGAAAAGCATTGCTTGTTTTAGGAAGTTTGGTAATATCTCTGGATGCAGGGTGAACTACAACTCTCACGTGGATGGGTCATTTTATGGCAAGTGTGGTCCAGATCCATCGTTGTTTGGGTGGATGTAGGTGAACTACAACTCCTCTAAATCATGGTGAATTCTTCCCAAACTTCTTGTTCAGTTGCCGATCAATTCCTGTTTGCTGTGTGCCATAGGAATTAGTTGGAAAGGGTTAAGTGAGAGGCAGTGGGCGGGGTCATGCAAATTTGGAGAGAGAAAGGAACCCTGACATGTCCATTCTGGAGGAAAAAAACAGAACATCTAGGATGAAATGGTCCCCGAATGAAAGCATTCCTTGGGTGTTTGGTGAAGACATTGGCAGGGATTGGGCTACATGATCACAGCACTCACTATAACCTGCAATGTCAGTTGAGAGAGTGCCTTTGAAGGCTTCTCTGCACTTGGGACTATAGCCTGTTTGTGGAGGTGGGAGGCTGTCTGTGTGCGTGGGCACCTTTGCCACATACACATGTTTTCACTTAGATATAGGTAAAGGTTTTCCCCTGACATTAAGTCCAGTTGCGTCTGACTCTGGTGCTCATCTCCATTTCTAAGCCGAAGAGCCGGCGTTGTCTGTAGACACCTGCAAGGTCATGTGGCCGGCATGATCAGCATGACTGCATGGATTGCCGTTACCTTCCTGCTGGAGTAGTACCTATTGATCTATTGATCTACTCACATTTGCATGTTTTTGAGCTGCTAGGTTGGCAGAAGCTGGGGCTATTGCCACTCCTCGGGTTCGAACCTGAGATCTTTCAATCAACAAGTTCAGCAGCTGGGTTCAAGCGTTGAACTTGATGACCAAAAAGTCACAGGTTCAAATCCGGGGAGCGGCGTGAGCTTCCGTTTTTAGCCTCAAATTCTGTCAACCTAGCGGTTCGAAATCATACAAATGTGAGTAGATCAATAGATACCACTTCTGCAGGAAGGTAACAGCACTCCATGCAGTCATGCAGGCCACATGACCTTGGAGGTGTCTATGGGCAACGCTGGCTTTTTCGCTTAAAAATGGAAATGAGCACCAACCCCCAGAGTCAGACAGGACTGGACTTAACGTCAGGGGAAAACCTTTCCCTTTACTACATAAGAAACCAATGTGAGCATTTGGGATCTTTCTTCCTCTTTCCATCCAAAAAATGTATTCTTTCCAGTGGAAAGTCAGATATGTCTCACCGTTAATTGCTGTCTTCATTAAAAGTCTCCGGCTTCCCTCCGAGTCCGGCCTTTTTAATTCGGTTTTGCCGTAAAGGGAATTAATTGCGGGGGACTGCGGTGACACCGATTGCCTCCGACATCCTGGGATTTTGGAATTGGCTTTTCTTAAAGAGGTGAAGGCCCCCTTCGGGTGCGCCAGGGGCTGCCTGGCCGGCTGTCACTGCAAGTCCCAGCGAATGCGGGGAAAGAGTCACCAGCGCAGAAGGAATCCTCGGAGGGTTTGGCTGCAAGTTGCCATTTCTCACTCAAAAACAGAGAGGTTTTGACGGCACAACAGACCCATCTGGTGTTCTCCAGGTCCGACTTCCCATTATCCCTGACCCTTGTTGGCTAGGGCTGCTGGGGCCTGCGTTCGGACGGGGAACGGCACTATTCCCATTGCCGAATACTGACTCTGTCGGATTGATGGTTCATTATTAGGGAGCGATGGAAGTGATTAAAATGCTCATTGTGTACACAGGTTTGGAAGGCGCCCCATGGTGTTTGCTGACTCCGCGCTTCGGGTCTTGAATAGCAATTCACACAAATGAATTTTGCTCCATCTGCTGAAAGCAGAATGATTTCCCCTTTTATAGCGTTGGCTTCTCAAGAGTCTTGCTAGGCTCATCTTTGACGGGGAAAATAGACAACCATGAAGCCCATTGGGAGCCGGACTTCACATAAGGTGCATCTTCACCATAGAATGAATGCAGCTTGGCCCCACTTTAACCACGGTGGCCCCATGCTGTGCAATCCTGGGAGTTGTAGTTTGGCCTTCTTTGGACCAGAAGGCTCAAGAGCTTGCTAAACAACAGCTCAGTGGGTTCCATAGCAGTTAAAGCAGGGCCAAACTGCATTCATTCTTCAGTGTAGATGCAACCAGAGATGGCAAATGGAGCAGATATGCAGATGTCCAGGTAATTATATTTTTTTGCAGAGATGGAAGGAAAGAGAGCAGAACAAATCTCCCTCCGTCTAATTTGGTTCACTCACATGGCCTTTCTCTTTGCGTTTAACAAGCAGGCTTTTTCTGTACATCTTTCTATGCAGTTTCAACCTCCACCCCAAGTTTTCCTTTCGTTGTGTGCTTTCAAATTGTTTCTGACTTATGGGGAACCACTGTTGAATTAATGCCCTTTGGCTCCACTTTAACTGCTGTGGCTCGGCTTAGTGCCATGGAATGGGAGGAGTTGTAGTTTTGCAAGGCCTTAAGCCGCCTTTGCCAAATAGTACCAAAATACAACTCCCAGATTCCATCGCATTGAACCATGGCAGGTCAAGTGATGTTAAACTGTGTTCATTTTACGTAGATTATGGGTGCATTGACACTGTACAATTAATAATAATGACTTTATTTGTATTCCACTCTACCTCCCCAATGGAATTCTGGGAGATGTAGTTCTGCAAGGTCTTGTCCCTTCTCTGTCCAAGGCTTCAAGTGCCTCACCAAACTACAACTCTCAGGATTCCATCACATTAAGTCATAGTATTTCAAGTGGCGCTAGACTACATCGACCCTACAGTGTAAAAGCTTGGCAAGAGTACAAATCCTACGATTCCATAGCACTGAGCCTGGGTTTGCCATGGCCTTCCCTTGAGGTTGAGAACATCTGATTTGCCCCAGGGTATACATTGGACTTCCCTGGCCTCCAAGGCAGGCCCTAGAGCTGTGTTTCTCAACCTGGGGGGTCGGAGCCTGGGGGGTGGTGGTGGTTTCACAATGGGGTATCAGAGGGGTGGTCAAAGACCATCAGAAAACACAATATTTTCTGTTGGTCATGGGAGTTCTGTGTGGCAAGTTTGGCCCAATTCTATCATTGGTGGGGTTCAGAATGCTCTTTGATTGTGGGTGAACTATAAATCCCAGCAACTACAACTTCTAAATGCTAAAGTTTATTTTCCCCAAACTCCACCAGTGTTCACGTATGGGCATATTGAGTATTTGTGCCAAGTTTGGTCCAGATCCGTCATTGCTTGAGTTCACATTGCTCTCTGGATGTAGGTGAACTACAACTCTAAAACTCAACCAAATACTTCCAGTATTTTCTATTGATCATGGGAGTTCTGTGTGCCAAGATAAGTTCAATTCCATTGTTAGTGGAGTTTAGAATGCTCTTTGATTGTAGGTGAACTATAAATCCCAGCAACTACAACTCCCAAATGACAAAATTAACCCCCCCCCCCCCTCAACCCCACCAGTATCCAAATTTGGGCATATTGGTCATTTGTTCCAGATTTGGTTCAGTGAATGAAAATGCATTCTGCATATCAAATATTTACATTATGATTGGTAACAGTGGCAAAATTACAGTTATGAAAATTAGCAACGAAAATAATGTTATGGTTGGGGGTCACCACAACATGAGGAACTGTATAAAGGGGTCGTGGCATTAGGAAGGTTGAGAACCACTCTGCTCCAGAGAGATGTTTTGCCCATCTTATCCTGACAACAGCCCTGCAAGGTAGGCTATCCTGACTGATGCCAAAGAACGGTCAACCCAGGAGCTTCAGGCGGCGATGTTTCGAAGCAGAATGTCTCATTGCCGATTATTACCGCTGCGGACGGTTGCGGTGTTCCTCTTGTACGCTTTTCAGCTTTGCATGCAAATGCCCGTGCTTTTACATCTTGCATTTCATGCTCCTTGAGCACTCCTGTTTACGGGTATTTCTCCCCCCTGCTCTCTCTGGCTTTGCAGGCATTGCCGTCGCCACAAATCTCTAAAATATTCCCCTCTTTTTTTTGATTTGCAGGTAACTAAACCCCTCGCTTTTCAAAAATAGAAATGCCCTCCCCCCTTCCCCAGCTCTTTTTGGCTTTAGTACCTAGCGTGAAATATGAAATGTTGCAGTTTGAGTCCTGCGAACAACCAGAACATTTTCCAGAGTAGAAAACCCTGAAGGTGTATGCTAATTAAACCTAATGCCCGCTTGCTTAATGAGGGGAGGGAGGAAGAAAAGGAAAAACCTTTCATTTAATTTTGGGGGAGCATCTCTCACATTCTGTTCCATTCCTTTCCTGGAGTTCACAAGCGAGGGCCAGAATAATTTGATTTGAGAGGTAGATCCAGTGGAAATGCAGTGGCTCTTGCAACTGAAAGAGAGATGGTGAAAACTGGGGGATTTATGCATCTAGTCAATGGGATGATGCATTTTGAATAGATATTGCTTTCTGTTTGGAAGCATCCTTCTTTTTGGAGTGTTGTGTAGTGTTCTTGCAGCATTTTCTCCTGATGTTTCCCCTGCATATGTGGCTGGCATCTTTACAGGATGCTTCTTTTTATTTCTTTCTACACATTTGGTTCAATTTGTTTTGGTATGTAGTAATGCGTGTCTTCTGCCTGTAGGTGTCACAACAGTAATGGGAATTTATACACTCAATCAATTGAATGATAAATAGATTCTGGAATGTGGCTATACAGCCCGAAAAACTTACAACAACCCAGTGATTCCGGCCATGAAAGCCTTTGACAATACATAGATAGGAGAGAGAGAGAGAGAGAGAGAGAGAGAGAGAGAGAGAGAGAGAGAGAGAGAGATCAGTGGATCAGTTTGGAAATTCTCATCCTTTTGGTCTAGAATTCAATTTCTTTCTTCTGGTTTGGTTCATTTTTTGATATGTTGTAATGTTTATTTGATATCATTAGGTGTCACTATAGTAGTGGGGAGTTATACACCCAACCACTTGAATGATAGCTAGATAGAGTTTGATATGAGTGGATTCTATTTAGAAATGTACACACACAATCAGTGGAATTATTCGGACATTTACAATCAGTCAATGGAATTATATATTTTTGAAATGCCAATGGATTCTGTTTGGCAATGTCTAGAATTCAATTTCTTCTATTTGTTTTGGACTTTTATGTGTTGTAATGCTTATTTTCTGTCAGTAGATGTCACTATAATGCACTCAGTCAATGGATTGATATATTTTTGGATATCAGTGGATTCTGTTTGGAAATGTCCTTTCTCTTGGCCTAGAATTAAGGTTCTTTCTCCCCATTTGATTCATTTTTCTGTATATTGTAATGATTGTCCTCTGTCACTAGGTGCTACTATATAACATAGTACATCTATATATCTAATCAATGTGTGCAATATCTTTTTACTGATTTGGTTTTTTTTTGTATTCATAATGTTTGTCGACTGTCTGTAGCTGTTGCTATAGCATTGGAGATTTATACACAGTTGAATTCTATATTTTATAGAGCAAATGGGTTCTATTAGGTCCTATTTCGAAACGTCTGTCTTCCAGGTCTAGCATTCTGTTTCCTTCTTCACTATTGGTTCATTAATTTTTTAATGTTGTAATGCTTGTCTTCTTTTACTAGGTGCCACTATAGTGCTGTGAATTATATACTTAAGATTTTATATATTTTTGAACAGATACCATTTTGGAAATGTTTTTTCTTTTGGTATAGACTTTGGTTACTTTTCCCCATTTGGTGCTTTTTCTGTATGTTGTAATGCTTGTCCTCTACCTGTAGGTGTCGCTATAGCAGAGTGCTTTTATATATTCAGTCAATGGAATTAAAGTTTCAGCATCCCTTAACCAGAATTTTAAACTTCTTATAATATTGTCCTTCATAGTGACTAGGATAGTGACATCTTTTCTTTCCGATGGCTTGATATATCAAATTTATTAAAATATTTAAAATATTGCAAATGAAATGACTTTCAAACTATGTATAGAAGGTGTATGTCAAACATAAGCAAATTTTATAATTAGACCTGAGTTTGGAAATAAAGATATATTATTATGTCCAAATGTGCAAAACCTGGTCCATCAAAATCTAACAAGAATAACAACCGTAATACTCCACATTCAAAAAGGATTATAGTCCCAAGCATTTTGATAAGTGAGACTCAACCTGTATATATTTTTGAACAGCTTTCTCTTGGTCTAGATATCTTTTTTCCCATTTCGGCCATTTCCCACATGCTGTAATACCTGATGTCTGTGACTAGGTGCCGCTAGAGAGCAGAGTTACAAATGCTTTTAGGAAGGCTTACATAAGGAAAATATTCCACTTATTTTCCAAAATAACCACTCTTCATATACCTTGTTGCCGAGAGACAGAAAAGCTGCCCTGGTTCTTTGGGAGGAGAACAGATGTATTTTTCATGAACTCACAAAGATGGAAGGGAAGCCGGAGAAGGGTAATTGCATGAGCCTGACCTGCCCAGAAAATCAATCAGGGCTTCTCAGGAATTCAGATAATGGGAAGCAATCCATGGGAGACTTGCTCTGAATCAATCGATGGCGGACTCATCCTTGTGAAGGGGAGGCAGAACATCCTGTAACTAATGGAGAACCAGTGTAGCTGCTCTTGTCAGAATAACACTCTCCTCTCCAGTGCGCCAATCTTGTGCAACTTCTCTCCCTGCATTTGGCTTCCGCTTCTTCCTCTCTGGTTCGGTCACATGGGGAGAGACTGAGCAATCGTGACTGGGAAGCTGTCACAATGCAGTCCAGCCAAATGGAATTGGCTGGAGGACCTAGAAAATTACTAGGGTAGGATATTTCTAGCAATTTCCTTGGTCTTCCAGGGCGACTGGATGGTGACATCTGAGAGAGGCAGACTATGGAATGGCCTAGCAAATGGGGAGGTATCCTCTCTAGGATAACATCTACGGGGAGGCATGGTATAGAACTGTCTGGAGGACCTAGAAAATTCCTAGAAGTACCGTTTTCTCCCAGGTAAACGAGACTGCATTTATACAGCTTCTGGGGTCTTCCTGAACTGAAGCGTCCACCCAAAGTCAGCATTCATTTGGGCCCTTCCTAATGAGAAGACTATTTATCCAGGCGCATAGCTGTTTGGGGGATACTAGGAGCGAGAGCCCAGAAAGGCCCCTAATTATTCAAATTGGCTTCACTGCTTTTTATCCATTCCATGTAAACTATGCATTTATCTTTGATTTTTCTTGTTTTACACTCACGCATAGCATCCTGAGCTAGACATGCTATAATATCAGGTTGTACTTGATCCTAAAAGTAGTTATTCTAATTTTCCATTGGTGCAATGGGTTAAACCCATGTGCTAGCAGGATTGAAGACTGACAGGTCGGAGGTTGGAATACGGGGAGAGCACGGATGAGCTCCCTCTGTCAGCTCCAGCTCCCCATGCGGGGACATGAAAGAAGCCTCCTACAAGGATAGTAAAACATCAAAAACATCCAGGCGTCCCTGGGGAGCGTCCTTGCAGACAGCTAATTCTCCCACAGCAGAAGCAACTTGCAGTTTCTCAAGTTGCTTCTGACACACACACAATCTTCCCAGTCCCACTGCCTGTTCTGCTGAAAGCATCATTTTAAATAATTCTTGATCTTTTACTTTGAATATTGTACAGAAATTAAGACAGTTGTGCTCATAGATAGAGACATAGAAGAAGTATGTGGTCTGGGTGATGGGTGGATTGGAAGATTTTATAAATTAAACATCTACCGTATATAAATAAAAATGTAATGTTCATTTGTGGGATTAACATAACTCAAAAACCACTGGGCAAATTAACACCAAATTTGGACACAATACATCTATCAGGCCAGCAAGTGACCATCATTCATAAAAACATTGAAAAACACAGCAGAAGAGACTTTAAAAGCCAAAAATTAAAAATACATTACATTGCATGCACATTATTTATTAATTTATTAATTTATTATTTACATCATTTATATTCTGCCCTTCTCACCCCACAGGGGACTCAGGGCGGATCACAATGCACAATACAGGCAAACATTAAATGCCATAGACATACAACATATATAGACAGACAACGAGCTACACAATTGATCGAGAGCTCACCCCGGGCAGGCCTCAAACTCATGACCGTCTGGTCAGTAGAGATCTTATGCAGCTGACTCCCAGTCAGCTGCACCACATTCCCAGTGCATAACCACATAAATACACAACTATATATATATATATATACACACACACACACACATATATATATACACACAAAACACATATACACAGACTAGGCCACAGCAATGCATGGCAGGGGACGGTTAGTTAATAAAAATCTCTCTATATAAAAATGTAATGTTCGTTTGACACAATACACGTATCAGGCCAATGAGTGACCATCACTCATAAAAACATTGAAAAACACAGCAGAAAAGACTTAGAAAGCCAAAAAATAAAAATTACATTACAACACATGTGCAAAATCACACATATATACGCAAACACACATACATACACAAATATACACACACACATATACATATCGACACACACAACACATATACACAGACTGGGCCCCAACAATGCGTGTCAGGGGACGGCTAGTTGTATGTATGTATGTATGTATGTATGTATGTATATAAAGAAAGTTCCCTAATTCTCCTCTGGGGCTTGCAACCTGCAGCCTTTGGGGACAAGGAACCAAGGCCAGAGCTGCTGCCGTTTGCCCACGCAGGCGGATTCTCTGGCCCTCCCCACCGTGATCCCTCAGCTTTGCTTTATAAACAAGCGGGACCAAGGCTGGCTTTGCGTGCCTGGCAAGCGAGCGGGGATTAGTGGCCGCCTCTGCTGCCTCCTGACTCAGCGCCTCCCGGCAGCAAAGACATCCCTGTGCCGCAGGTAGCAGTGCTGGATGAGGTGTGTGGCCTTCCCAAACACAAGTCCCAACCCCTCTGCAACCTTCCCGCACATTTCCCATGTTGCAGCAAGTCAAAAACGTCAGCCAAACATTGCAAAAGGGAGTTCAGGCTTCCAAAAGAAAGGGGCCCAGGGAGAGCCAATGCAGCAAATAGGAAGCTCTCCCAGAGTGAGGTTTTGAATGTCCCTCTTTCTCTGCCATGCTAAATATCTGGAAGTTGAAGGGAATATTTCTGGGATGTTGACCCTCATTTTGTCCCCAGCCCTGTAGCTGGAAGTCTGTGTCCATACTGGGAGAGGTTGAAGTCTCCTTGATCCAAAATGTTCTCCTCCTTTGGCCTTTATAGGACGAGATGTCCACTTCCCCTCAATTCCAATAAATAGAGAGAGAAAGTAAAGATAGATAGAGAATTTTTTAAAGTCCTCCTGATGTATTCCCCGCCTTTGGCCTCTATTGGATAAAGCGTGCCCATTTTTCCAGTTTCATAGCTGGATTGATCGATAGAGGAAAATATTATGAATAAAGCCCACCTGCCGATCTCCCATTCTCCTTTACTTCTTGTAGGATGAGATGCCCACCTTTCCCCAGTTTCAGTTGATCGGTGGATGAATGGATGGACAGATAGATAGACAATAAAATCCACCTGATTTCTCCTTCTCCTTTGTTTGTTGTCGGACAAGATGTCCACTCGCTCCCAGTTATACTCGGATAGATGATACAAAGATAGAGCATGAATAAAATAATAAAACCCAACTCCTGATTTGTCCTTCTCCTTCACTTTGAGTGTAGGATGAGATGTCTACATTTTTCCAGTTTTAGTAGAGAGCTGGTTGGATGGATGGAATGGATGATGGATGGACGGACGGACGGACAGATGAATGGATAGTTAGGCAGAGTATGAATAAATTCCCCCTGCTGATCTCATTTGCAGGATGAAACATCCATCATTTCTCAGTTTCAGTGGATGGATGGATGGCTGGCTGGAATAAAATTGGACATCAGATGATCTCCCATCCTCCTTTGCTCCTTGCAGGATAGATGTCCACCTTTTTCCAGTTTCAATACATGGATGTATGGATGCATAGATAGATAGATGACTGGATAGATCAATAGATGGATAGATGTAGAACAAAACCCATCTGCTGATCTGTACTCCTTTACTTCTTGAAGGACGAAATGTCCACCTTCTTCCAGTTTCAATAGATGGATGGATGAATGCATAGACAGATAAATGGCTGGCTAGATAGAGAGTAAAGTTCTCCTTGCAGGATGAGGTATTCTTTTCCCAGTTGCATTAGACAGATACATGGCTGGATAGATAGATAGATAGATAAGAGAATAAAGTTCTCTTTTGGTCCTTGCAGAAGGAGGCATCCATCTTTTCTTAGTTTCATTGGATGGATGGATAAAAAAAATAGAAAAAGAGGTTGACCTGCAGACCCCATACTCCTTTGCTTCTTGCAGGATGAGATGCCCATCTTCTTCCAGTTTGATTAGATGGATGGATGGATAGATGAATAAATAGATCAGTGGTTTTCAAACCCAGATGCATTTGACCTTCGACTCCCAGAAATCCTAACAGCTGGTAAACTGGCTGGGATTTCTGGGAGTTGTAGGCCGAAACACCCGTGGACCCCATATTGGGAATCATTGAAATAGATGGATAAAGAAAGAAGTCCGCCTACCGACCTCCCATTCTCCTTTGGTCCTCGCAGGATGAGGTGTCCATCTTTTCTTAGTTTCATTGCATGGATGGATGGAAAAAGAAGTTCACCTGCTGACCCCATTCTCCTTTGCTCCTTGCAGGATGAGATGCCCATCTTCTTCCAATTGATTAGATGGATGGATGGATGAGTAAATAGATGGATAGGAAAAAAAAGAGAGAGAGAGAAGTCCATTTACTTTGCTCTTTGAAGGATGAGTTGCCCATCTTTTCCAAGTTTGATTGGATGGATGGATGGATGGAGAGAGCAAGCCCCCTGCTGACCCCCTGTCCTCCTTTGCTCCTTGCAGGTTGAGGTTCCACCTTTTCCCAGTTTCATTAGCTGAGTGGCTGGATAGTTACATGAGTAGATATATAAACAGAGGCAGAAAGAAGCCCCCTGCTGACGCCCTGTTCTCCTTTGCTCCTTGCAGGATGAGATGTCCACCTTCTTCCAGTTTGGGGCCTCCATCCAGCAGGAGGCCATCATCATGCTGAAGTTCATGCAGTACTACGACTGGCACGTCTTCTCGCTGGTGACCAGCATCTTCCCCGGCTACCGGGACTTCATCGCCTTTGTCAAGTACACCGTGGAGAACAGCTTTGTGGGTTGGGACATGCAGGCCATTGTGACTCTGGACACGGCCATTGGGGACGCCAAGACCACCATCCAGTTGAAGAAGATCCAGTCTTCGGTCATCCTTCTCTACTGCTCCAAGGATGAGGCCGCCTTCATCCTGGCCGAGGCCCGCTCCTTGGGGCTGACCGGCTACGACTTCTTCTGGATCGTGCCCAGCTTGGTGAGCGGGAACGTGGAGGTGGTCCCCAAGGAGTTTCCTGCAGGGCTGATCTCAGTGGCCTATGATGAGTGGGACTACCGCTTGGACGCCCGGGTCCGGGACGGGCTGGGGATTATTGGCACGGCTGCCTCTGCCATGTTGGAGAAGTACTCCTTCATCCCAGAAGCCAAGACCAGCTGCTACGGACAGTTGGAGAGTGGCGACCGGCCTTCCCAGACGCTCCACAGGTAAGGCCTCCTCTCTTCTAACTCTGGGGAAAGCTCCACAAGGAGGTGCACTACAACTCCCAGCATCCTTTACCAGCAGAGTCAAATGATGAGGAATGCTGGGAGTTGCATTTTAGCCATACAGATAAGCTTTCCTTCTGTCAAGGCTAGGACAACTTCTAAAAGGGGTTGGACTACAAGTCCCATCATCCAGGAATGGTGAGGAATGCCAGGAGTTGTAGTTCAGCAGTACAGGCTAGTAGACCTACAATGGGCTGGACTACAACTCCCAGGTTGCTGGCTAGCAGAGTAAGTGGTGGGGGATGTTGGGAGTTGCAGTTCAGCAAGCTTTCCTTCTGTCAAGGCTAAGAGAACTTCTACAAGTGGTTGGACGACAACTCCCAGCATCCTTAGCCAACAGATGCATTGATGAGGAATGCTGGGAGTTGTTGTTCAGCAATGCAGACAAGCTTTCTTTTGTTAAGTTTAGGAGAATTACAAGGGGTTGGACTAGAACTCCCAGCATGCTTAGCCAGCAGAGGCAATGGTGAGAAATGCTGGGAGTTGCGATACTTGGAGAATCACACCATTTCCATTCCTGCTATGTAAGATATCTTCATACCATCAGAGGAATGCATGTGAAAATGGCAACTGTTTGGACTCTGAGTCCCAGAATCCTCCATTGCAGATGTTGGCTGCAAGATGTGGAGATTCACGATGCAACTGGTTGGCGGCCCTCCATCCAAATCCTCACCAGGGCTGAACCTGCTTAGCTTCTATGATTATTCCAGTGGTTACTGAGGTCCTGCCATCAAATGCTCCCATCTTTAGAGACGTAGCTCTGGCTCTTTTTCCCTTCCGGCCATCTCTTTTGCAAACCCGTCTCTTGTAGATTTACAAAACATCATTGGGTTCCTTGTAATGACCAATTACTCCTGTGTTTCGCTGGGGATTTGCTCCAGCTGCAGATGAAGGAGAAGAGTGCCCTCGAATTTAGGGAAATGAAGGAGGAGCGAGGCAGCTTGATGCCTCCAATTGGCATGATCTTGGGCTCATTTGCCAGATCTCTGGCCTTTCAAGGTTGGGATTTGTCCCAATTTCATCTCCAGCAAAAGAGCTGCAAAAATCGGTTCAGATTAGGCTTAGCCTACGAAGATCCATATTCCCTCTTCCGAATTCAATGTTTCCAGTATTTTGGTTCGATTGTTAGAGGATTAAACAAAAGTGCATCTATACAGTCGGTCTAGTGCCGTTCGCCACCCCTTTTAATTGCCACCAATCCATGTTGTGGAGTTCTGGGAGTTGTTGTTTTGCAAAGTCCCTGGCCTTCTCTGGCTGGTTTCTGCTCTGCAGAATGAATACAGTTTGGCGCCACTTTGATTGCCGTGGAGCCCTGGGAGTTGTCGTTTTACAAGTCTGAGTGCGGGTGCCAAACTACAACTCTCAGGATTAGTGGTCTCAAACTGCAGATGTATTATTATTATTCCAAGCATATATCTACATTATGATTTTTATTATTATTCAAAGCCTATTATTTATTTATTTATTTATTTATTTACATCATTTATATTCCGCCCTTCTCACCCCGCAGTGGACTCAGGGCGGATCACAATGCACATATACAGGCAAACATTCAATGCCATTTGACATACAACATATATAGTAACAAACAGAGCTCGGGGGCTAAGAAGCCAACAAAAAACAATACCCACGAGGGGTTCAATATAATCAATCACAAAATCAATAGTGTATCAAAAAGTATTGTATTGAATATCTTATAGTATTAAAGTCACAGAAAGACTTGCATAATCAAACAGGGTATATATCTCAAAATCAACATATAGCATATCAACATTTGGCTACTACGCCTGGGTTATATGATATATGATAGATTGTAATGGTATGTATCCCTTTTACTCTGCTCGATATAATGCTAATATGATTTGGGGTATTTTACCTGAGGTTTAATTTGATAATGTTTCGCAGATACTGGACGCTCATAGATTTGCCTTGAAAAAACTGGAGATATATACCCTGTTTGATTATGCAAGTCTTTCTGTGACTTTAATACTATAAGATATTCAATACAATACTTTTTGATACACTATTGATTTTGTGATTGATTATACAACATATATAGACAGACACTCAGCGGCAATTTAACATTCCGGCTTCTTGCAACCAGGAGGAGCTGTCGCATTCCTTCATTCTTTTTGTGGGTACTTCCTGGAGATTTTTATGGCCTTTTAAAATCAGTTAAATTTAGCCTCCGCACACAAAGTGGTACCTAAATTTCATACTTGACAGATGCAACTGTCTTTCGGGTTGCAAAGGTCGACAACGAGCTACACAATTGGTTGAGAGCTCACCCCGACCTGGGCAGGCCTTGAACTCATTACCTTCTGGTCAGTAGAGATCTTATGCAGCTGACATCTAGCCAGCTGTGCCACAGTCCCGGTGCTAGCATGTATCTATAACATCATCCTCACCACCACCACCATCATCCCAAGTCTAGCATCATTCTTATTTCAGGCCTTATATGTATCATTATTATGGGTTGCCCCCAGTGGAACAATGGGTTAAACCCTTGTGTCAGCAGGATTGGTGAGTAACAGGTCAGTGGTACGAAGCCAGGTAGGGCGGGTTGAGCTCCCTCTGACAGCTCCAGCTCCCCATTCGAACTGCCTCCCACAAGGATGGTAAAACATCAAACATCCAGGCATCCCCTGCCCAATGCTGTTGCAGACAACCAGTTCTCTCACACCAGAAGCAACTTGCAGTTTCTCAAGTCGCTTCTGACACAGAAAAAAAAACCCAGATCGCTGTGAGTTTTCTGGACTATCTGGCCGTGTTCCAGAAGCATTTTCTCCTTTTGCCTGCATCTATGGCAGGCATCCTCAGAGCTTGTGCGGTCTGTTAGAAACTAGGCAAGAGGGGTTTATATATCTGTGGAATAAGGTCCAGGGTGGGACAAATAACTCTTGCCTGTTGGAGGTAGGTGTGAAGGTTTCAATTGGCCACCTTGATTAGCATTTAATGGCCTAGCAGTTTTCAAGGTCTTTTTGCCTGCTGCCTGTGGCAATCTTTTGTTGGGAGGTGTTAGCTGGCCCAGATTTATTCTTGTCTGCAATTCCTCTGGGTTTTTTTTTTATAGTGTTGCTGTTTATTTACTGTTTTTTTTTAAAATACTGGTAGTCAGGTTTTGTTCATTTTCATGGTTTCCTCCTTTCTGTTGAAATTGTCCACATGCTTCTCTGTGTAGCCTCTCTGTGTAGCCTGACTTGGTGGTTGTGAGAGTGGTCCAGCATTTCTGTGTTCTCAAATATTATGCTGTGTCTAGGTTGGTTCATCAAGTGCTCTGCTGTGGCTGAATTCTCTGGTTGGATTAGTCTGCAGTTCCTTCATGTACCTTGATTTGTGTCTGGGCAATGCTGCTGCGTTTGGTGGTCCCTATGGAGACTTGTCCACAGCTGCGTGGCATACAGTAGACTCCTGCAGAGGTGAGAGGATCCCTCTTGTCCTTTGCTGAATGTAACAATTGTTGCATTTTCTTAGTGGGTCTGTAGATAGTTTATAGCTTGTAGCTAACACCTTCCAACAAAGGATCCCCCAGGCAGCAACCAGCCAGACTTTGAAGCTGCAAGTCCATTAAATGCTGATCAGTTGCAACATTCACACTTGCCTCAAGCAGACAAGAGTTCTTTTTCCCATCCTGGACATTATTCCATAGATCAGTCTTTCTCAACCAGTGTGCCGTGGCACACTAGCGTGCCGTGACGGACCTCCTGCTGTGCCGCGAGAAAAGCTCTCTGCCCCCCTTCCTCCCCCCTCCTGCCGAACTCCTGCTGCTTGGGGGAGGAGGAAGGGCCGGGCAGTGGCGAAGAAAAAGAAGAAGGGACCGGGGCGCCGCCTCCTTCAGCCGTTTCCCCAGCCAGCCTCCAATCCGCCATGACTCCCACCATGACTCTCGCCCTTCGCTTGCTGAAGCCGCGTGGAGGAGGAGCCCCGCCCACTGAAGCCCGTCCACTGCTCATGCTCCTCCTGTAGGAGAGCTGAAGCTGGGGGGAGGGAGTGGGGCATGGCGCGGCCTGGCTCTGCCCCCTCCCCCGGCTTCGGCACTCCCAGCAGCTGCTCCAGCCTTGAGGGGACAGTGCCAAGCCAGCATTGTGCTGGCTCTGGCACGGCTGGCTTGGCACTGCCCCCTCAAGGCTGGAGCAGCTGCTGGGAGAGGTGAAGCCGGGGAAAGGGGGCGGGGCATGGCGCAGCCTGGCTCCGCCCCCTCCCCGACTTCACCTCTCCCAGCAGCTGCTCCCAGCAGGCCACCAATCCCCAGCCGTTCTTTACTGTGTTAGAGTGTCATTTTGTGTCATTTTGGTTGGTGGTGTGCCCCCGGATTTTTTAAATGTTAAAAGTGTGCCGCGGCTCAAAAAAGGTTGGGAAACACTGCCATAGATATATAAACCCCACTTACCTAGTTTCTAACAGACCTCACAACCTCTGAGGATGCCTGCCATAGATATGGGCCAAACGTCAGGAGAGAATGCTTCTGGAACATGGCCAGACAGCCCGGAAAACTCACAGCAACCTATTTATCAATCGATAGATAGATGTCATTTCAAATAGAAACCTTGACAGCAACCCAGTGTTTCCAGCCATGAAAGCCTTCGACAACACATCATTATTATAGCTACTGCTATTACTATTCCAAATCCTAATCTTCATCATCATGTTTTTAAATTTTTATTTTTTAAATAAAGTTTTAAAGTTTTGTTTTATTTATTTTATTTTACTTTATTTTGTGTTTTTATATTATTATTTTCCCCTCCCCTTCTTTTGTCTGAGTCTTGCTGTGTCTAAAATAATTTTATAAAAATTATTTTATTAAAATAAATAATGTATTTATTATTTTATAATATAATATAATGTTATATTACATTATAATGTCAATATATTATATTATAACATAATAATTGTAATGCAATGTAGTATAATATAATTTGATATAATATAGTATGAGTATGGTATAATATACTGTATATACGTTTAATATTGATAATGTTGTAATGTGATACAATATAGTACTACTAATGATAATGTGATATTATCATTGTATATTTTTATTACATGCAATATTGCTAATGATATTGCGATATGATGTTATAGTACAATGTGATGTGTAATACTGATATTGTTCTGTGTTATAGTGCAATGTGATGTGTAATACTGATATTGTGCTGTGCAGTGTTGTATGTTGTAATTGCAGTTTGCTTGTAAGCCGTTCTGAGTCCCCTTCGGGGTTGAGAAGGGCGGCATATAAATATCGTGAAATAAATAAATAGAATAAATAAATCATCATCATTTTATTCCAAATCTTAGCATATATCTACATTATTTTTATTATTGTACCATGTATCTTTGTTGTTGTTGTTGTTGTTGTTGTCATCATGCCAAGTCTAGCATGTGTTGACATTATTATTATTCTAAGTCTTACATGCATCATCATTAATATGATTACTATTATTCCAAATCCTAGTCATCGTCATCATCATTATTTTATTCCAAGTCCTAGGATTCTACATTATTATTGTTACAGTCCAAGTCTATAGTATTATCAATCTTCCGCTTTTCTCTCTTGATCAAGGCCCAAAGCTTAAGGCTAAGTGTAAAGACGTCAGCAAATCTAGGAAATTTTGGCAAGAGAAAATAGATTTGATGCCTCCCATCAAATCAACCTCCAGAAAATATGTGGAATAATGGATTTTGTCAAATGCAACCGAATTAATACTTTTTGACTTGGGTCAAATGAGCAATCATTTTGAAAGGGAGACCCCCCCCCCCAACATAGCCATTGATCTGTTTCTTGGAATTGATGGAGGTCTTGCTAGGAAATGCGGTTTGCTATTGAGACCAAATGGATTCCTTTGTGATTCCAATGGTGTGATGTACTTTAGAGCTTGGATGCTGACCATCGGAAAAAACAGATGTAAAAAAGAAAGAGATGATCTATAGGAGATCTTCGGCCAGTTTTATCAGCCAAAGACTTTGTTTTCCAAAGTTTCCTTGGAACGGTCCGTTCTGCTTCTTCAGCCATTATTCCTCAAAGAGTTGGATTAAAGTTGTCACTGTTAGATCTTCTAGAACAGTGTTTTTCAACCTTTTTTGAGCCGCGGCACATTTTTTACATTTACAAAATCCTGGGGCACACCACCAACCAAAATGACACAAAATGACAATCCAACACAGTAATACATATAGTTAATATGTTTTTGAATGTATTTATTCACTCAGTGTGAAACCTGGACCTGTTTCGATGAACACAACATAGATATCCTGGCAGGAATGGCAGAAAGACACAAACTTCCCACACAGAACTCCCATAACCAAGAAAAAATGCTATAAGTGTTTGGTGGGCATTGACCTTGGGTTTTGGAGTTGTAGTTCACCTATATCCAGAGAGCACTGCGGACTGAAACAATGTTGGATCAGGACCAAACTTGGCATGAATACTCAATATGTCCAAATGTGAACACAGATGGAGTTGGGGGGGGGGGGGGGGTAGACCTTGACATTTGGGAGTTACAGTTTCTGGGATTTATCATTAACACACAGTCAAAGAGTATCCTGAACTCTTGCAACAATGGAATTGAACCAAACTTGGCATATTAAACTCTCACTACCAACAGAAAGTACTGAAAGGGTTTGCTTGGGAATTGACCTTGAGTTTGGAAGTTGTAGTTCACCTACACCCAGAGAGCACTGTGGACTCAAACAATGTTATGTTATGTTGTTGTTTGTTTTCTATCCAGAATCACAATGTTGGAAGGAGGCTCACCAGTTTAAGGTCCCTAAAACAGGCATGGGAAAACTTCGGCCCTCTGGGTGCTTTGGACTTCAACTCCCACCATTCCGAACAGCCTGAGGCCCTTTCCTGCTTAAGTGGCTGAGGGGAAAAAGGAAAAGGGCCTGAGGCTGCTAGGAATGGTGGGAGTTGGAGTCCAAAACACCTGGAAGGTCCAAGTTTGCCCATGCCAGCTTTCAACAGAGACCTCTTCCTCCCCCTTCGCGCCCTTTCTTCCCCCTCCTGCCGAACACTTACTTTTTCTTCTACATTGCCGCTTCTGTCACCATTTTGATCCGAGGGGGCAGCGTGAGCGTGTTCAGGAGGGGAGGGGGGGAGGAAGACGTGACCCGTGTGGGCACTACTGCGCAGACTTGCCCCAGAGCAAAGCGAGGCAAAGCGAGCAGAGCGAGGCTGGGAAGAAGGGAGCCCGAGTGGAGAAGAAAAAGTGTTTGGCAGGAGGGGGAAGAAAGGGTATTGGAGGCTCCAATTTCCCACTGCACACCTGATGATTACTCGCGGCACACTAGTGTGCCACGGCACACTGGTTGAGAAACACTGTTCTAGAAGAAAGTAACTTTAGCAGTTTTATTTCTCTCTCTCATACATACACACACACACTACACACACACATACACACACACAGACATTCTGACCCCAAAACAATATTTCTGTACAGATGTTTTAGCTGCCTTGGCTGGTGTCTGCACTGTAAAATCAATGCGGTTTGACACCACTTAAACTTTTTTAGCTCCATGCTATGGATGCACCGGGAATGTGGCGCACCTGGCTGGGTGTCAGCTGCATAAGATCTCTACTGACCAGAAGGTCATGAGTTCAAGGCCTGCCTGGGTTGGGATGAGCTCTCGGCCAATTGTGTATCTTGTTGTTGACCTTTGCAACCCGAAATGTCAAGTAGGAAATTTAGGTACCACTTTCTGTGGGGAGACTAAATTTAACTGATTTACGAGGCCATAAATTCTCCAGGAAGTACACAAAAAAGAATGAAGGAATGCGACAGCTCCTCCTGGTGGCCAGAAGCTGGAATGTTAAATTGCCTCTATGTCTGTCTATATATGTTGTATGTCAAATGGCATTAAATGTTTGCCTGTATATGTGTATTGTGATCCACCCTGAGTCCCCTGTGGGGTGAGAAGGGTGGAATATAAATGATATAAATTAATAAATAAATAATAAATGCCTGGGAGATGCAGTTTTTCAAGGCCTTGGGGCCTCTCCAAAGATAGCCCTAACCTTGGGTGCATCTAGAAGTGGTATCAAAGTGTCTTAATTCTACAGTGGAGATGCAGTTGGAGGGTCTACTATACTTAGAAGGCAGTTAGTCCACATTGGGGTCTCAAAGCAACAACTCGAGAGGAGACCCGAAACATGGGACTCCCCTTTCCCATGCCATATATATAGATATAGATAGATAGATAGCGCCATTGTAGTCCATGCTCTGGTTACATCCTGTATAGACTACTGCACTCTATGTGTAGTTGCATTTGAAGACTGTTTAGAAGCTTCAGTTGATTCAACGATTGGCAGCCAGGTTGCTCACTGGAGTGGTATACAGGGAGCACACAACCCCCCTGCTGTGTCAGCTCCACTGGCTGCCAGTTTGCTACCAAGCACAATTCAAAGCACTGGCTTTAGCCTATAAAACCCTAAATGGTTCCGGCCCGGCCTACCGAAGGTATCTCTCCCATGAACCATCTTGGAGAGTCAGATCTTTGGGGAGGCCCTGCTCTCGGTCCCACCCTCAAGTGCGGTTGGCGGGGACGAGAAAAAAGGTCTTCTCATTGGTGGCCCCTCAGCTGTGGAACTCCCTCCTGAGCGATATTAGATCAGCCCCCTCCCTCCTAGTCTTCAGAAAAAGAGGAAAGACATGGCTCTGGGAGCAGGCTTTTGAGAACGAATGTAGTGCAATTACCATTGAGAACTAATTATGTGCAATAACTTGAAAGTGGAATAACGAGTAATTCACTATGGAATGATCTAGACTCTGATCCATGGATGGCATGTTTTTAACATTGGAATGTATTTTATCATGTTTAATTTGTATTAATTTGTATTAATTTTAATCCAATTTTTTAAATCTTGGTATTGTATGTTTTAAGGCACTATGTTAGTGCCACTTGTAAGCCACCTTGAATTCCCCTCAGGGTAGAGAAAGGCAAGATATAAATAAGGTGTGTGTGTGTATATATACACACATACACACACATACATACACACACATACAAACATGCTCTTTAATATATTGTTATCTATATATATATATATATATATATATTTGACACGTCGTGCAACTCAGTAAATAGACAACAAAAATATAAGCCGCAGAAGCACTAAAATCGGCAACACATTCCAACATACCACGAGGTACGTATACGGCCAAAAAAACCCGACCTACGTACCTCACAACACCCCCAAACACAACCCCCAAAAAACGGGCAACGAAACCTGGCATCCCTGCCTCTTCGCTGCCAGCGCGCGTTTGGAACATTCGCACATGGCAGCCAACACTCACCCTCGCCTCCTCCTCCTCATCGGGAACAGCGGCGCCGGCTCTGGGGAGGGAGGAAGGGGGCCGGGCAGGGAGGAGGAGCCGGCTCCCTTCCTCCTCCTTAGGCCCTCCTCTTCCGTCTCCTCCTTCCGCCTCCCCTTCCTCCGCTCCGATCAGGAACGGCGGCAGGGGCGGCGGGGAGGGAGGGGGCCGGGCAGGGAGGAGGAGCCAGCTCCCTTCCTCCTCCTTAGGCCCTCCTCCTCCGCCTCCTCCTCCGCCTCCTCCTTCCGCCTCCCCCTCCGCCGCTCCGATCAGGAACAGCGGCGGGGAGGGAGAGAGAGAAAGAGAGAGAAAGAAAGAGAGAGAGAGGGAGAGAGAAAGAGAGAGAGACAGAGAGAGAAAGAGAGAGAGAAGAGAGAGAGAGAGAAAGAGAGAGAGAGAGATGGCATAGCAACGCGTGCACGGGTCAGCTAGTTTTATATATAACTAGCTTGGGGACCCGGCGGTGCCCGGGTCATTTGAGAAGTGCAGCAGGATGTAGAGTGGGTCATGGGGGCTCTGTGTGGCAAGTTTGGTCTTGATCCATCATTATTGGGAGTTGCAGTGGTATCATGAAATTACTGAAGGTAGTGGAAGTCCCATCATCTCTGGTCCACCCTCCCCCAAAGTGTAGTAGGATGTAGATTGGGTCATGGGGGCTCTGTGTGCTAAGTTTGGTCTGTATTGGTGAATGGATGATGGTTGCATTGTTTTTAGGAAGTGAGTGAAGGTACTTAGAGTCCCATTATCCATGGTCCGTCTCACACAAAACAGCACCAGGATGTAGAGTGGGTCATGAGTGCTCTGTGTGCCAGGTTTGGTGTTGATCAGTCATTGGATTAGGTTTGTAGCAGGCTTGGAAAGTGAGGGAAGGTACTGCAAGTCCCATCATCCATGTTCTGGCCCCCTCCAAACTTCAGTAGGATGTAGAGTGGGTCACTGGGGCTCTGTGTGCCAAGTGTGGTCTTTCTCCGTGTTTGTTGGGGGCCACAGTGGTCTGTGGGAACAGAGGGGTGTGAAAGTACTACAAATCCCATCATCCATTGTCAGTCCTCCCCCGAACCTCACCAGGACGTGAAGGCAGTCATGGAGGTTATGTGTGCCAAGTGTGGTCTCGGTCAGTAATTGGATGAAGGTCGCAGCGGACTTGGCAAGTGAGTAGAGGTACTTCAAGTCCCATCATCCATGGTCCACCCTCCTCCGATCTGCACCAGGATGTAGAGTGGGTCATGAGGGCTCTGTGTGCCAGGTTTGGTGTTGATCAGTCATAGGATTAGGTTTGTAGCAGCCTTGGAAAGTGAGGGAAGGTACTGCAAGTCCCATCATCCATGTTCTGGCCCCCTCCAAACTTCAGTAGTATGTAGAGTGGGTCACTGGGGCTCTGTGTGCCAAGTGTGGTCTTTATCAGTGTTTGTTGGGGCCACAGTGGTCTGTGGGAACAGAGGGTGTGAAAGTACTACCCCCAAACCTCACCAGGACGTGAAGGCAGTCATAGGGGTTATGTATGCCAAGTTTGGTCTCGATCAGTGATTGGATGAGGGTTGCAGCGAACTTGGGAAGTGAGTAGAGGTACTTCAAGTCCCATCATCCATGGTCCACCCTCCTCCAAACTGCACCAGGACGTAGAGTGGGTCATGGGGGCTGTGTGTGCTAAGTGTGGTCTGTATTGGTCCTTTTTGGTGGCCTCAGTGGTCTGTGGGAACAGAGTGTTTGAAAGTACTACAAATCCCATAATCCGTGGGCCATGTCCCCGAACCGCACCAGGACATAAAGGGGGTGAGGGGGGTTATGTGTACCAAGTTTGGTGCAGGTCCATCACCCGCGCTGGTCACTGTGGCCTGTGAAAGTGGCTGCCACATATCCGCCCTTCCGCCCTCCCGCCCTTCCGCCCTCCGCACACATACATACAAACATTCCGCTTTATAAAGGTATACAGATACAGATAATATACCCAGTTTTGAGCCTTGAGGAGAGGTGGGTAAATAATAATTATGATAATATATTGTTATATTATATTATGTTTTATATGTGTGTGTATATATTAGGCATGGTTTTGAATCCAAAAATGGCGATTCTAAAATCAAATGGGGGATTTTTTGATTAGTAAAAGAGAGACTTACAAAAAATTTCCAAAAATTTCTAAAATGTAACTTAAGTACTAACGAAATTCGTTAGTAATTCGTATGCCAGAGCATGCGCATTCCAGATGGTTTTGGCCTACAACTCCCAGAAATCCTAACAGCTGGTAAATTGGCTGGGATTTCTGAGAGTTGTAGGCCAAAACTTGAATAAACCACACTGAATTCTAGATGGGACTCTCCAAATAGGAAGGAGGGAGGGAAGGAGGAAGGGAGGGAGGGGGGTATTCTATTCTTGGAAGCAGCAAAAAAAGGAGGAGCCCCCCCCCTCGCTCCTCGCTGCCTCTCTCTCACCCCGATCCTGAGGGAGCGAGGGCCCAAGTTTGCCCAGGCTGAGAGGAAAAGGAAGAGGCCTGAGGCTGTGAGGAATGGTGGGAGTTGAAGTCCAAAACACGTACCTGGAGGGCTGAAGTTGGCCCCTGCAATGGGGCATGGCAGCAGAGCAACGGGGAAGAGAAGCATCTGAGAGAGTGCAGGGAGAGAGAGGAGGAGAAGCGCGTGTGTGTGTGTGTGTGAAGCTGGCCCCTGCGATGGGGCATGGCAGCAGAGCAACGGGGAAGAGAAGGAGGGGGGAAAGCGTGGAGGACTACACTTTCCAGAATGCATTGCCTACCTAGCAGCAGCGTCATTTCCAGTTCCCCATAGAAATGCGCGAAAAAGAAGAAGCTGAATGAAGGCGGGAAGGAAATGAGGGGGAGAAGACAGGGAGAAGTGAGTACGTAGTACAATAATTAATTAATAATTAAGAATTTATTACGATCATAACGCAAATTGTTGTCCTCAAGGACCGTAAAAGGAAGTCTACTTCCGGGTTCGTGGCAGCGATCCGTAAAAGCTCAAAAGTCCCATTACATACGAATCTCTTACGAATCCTTTTAATTTCCGTTTCATTTTTCTCATGCCTAGTATATATATATATATGTGTGTGTGTGTATGCACATCTTAATTATATTATTTATATAAATTTATTTATATTATATTTATATTATGTATATTAGGTATATAATATATACATTTTTATAAATTTATTTATAGTATATTGTTATTAATATTATTATTAATAATATACTCTTATATTATATCATATATAATAATATACCCAGCTTTGAGCCTTGGGGAGAGATGGGTAAAACACAATAATAATAATAACAAAAATAACAATAATAATATGTATGCGGTTCCCACCTCTCCTCAAGTTAAGGTGCAATATACATCAACATAAAAATGCATACAATAAAAATTATAAAATACATATAACAAAACGCATCCAACAAAATGCACCGCTATAAATCATAGGCACCAAAACGCACGGTACAAAGATTGAAATAGAGCGGCAACAGAATTCAGATCCAAACTCTCGGTTCAGAATCTCAGATATTCCCTTAAGGGTCACGTGTAAGCGATGAATATGAAATATTTTCCCCAAATATTCACACACAAACTACAACTCATGCTTTCTAGTATCAATACTATTATTGTCCAGTCTGTTCCTCCCTTATTAAAAAATTTTCAGCACTGGAATACATGGGTTCGGGATGCAGGCATTGAACCCCCCCCTGGACTTAATGGGAGATCAGTCTTCAAGCACTAGTTCTCAATGTAGGAATGGAGTGTCCTGGGGCCTTTTGTCTTTGACATGTTTGGGAACATAAACAGGCCTTTATTTGCCGTGGTTTTGCCATTGAGACAAGCTAAAGGACGCCTATCTCCACATCTCCATGGGCCATTTCTGGCTATTTAAAAAACCTCAAATATCAGAATTGCCATAGAGACGAGGAGCTAAAGGATACATATCTCCATATCTCCATGGGCCATTTCTGGCTATTTAAAAAACCCTCAAATATTGGAATTAAACCCGGCAGGTTCCACCAATCTGGTGCCAGCCGAGCGTGAAATGAGCATGGCTCCAATTAAGATCTGGCTTGCAAGATTGGAAGGTGTGAGGGATTAAAGTTATGAATGCAACGCGGCTCACAAGCAAAGCTTTCTTGGGTTGCAGGTGGCTCAAGGTGTAAAGCCAGCGTTATGGAGAGAGAGAAAGGAGGCACAGTCTGAGAAGCATCAAACTGCATCAAAAGCCTGAGCAAGCTTTTATAGGGAGATTAGGATTCAACAGCAACTGATTGAATCGATGGGAACTGATTGATCTCTTGACTCGCTTGTCCGCATAGAGCTGATTCGATGCTGAGGGACAATGGGACTTGCAGTCTGGGAGCATCTGGAGCAGGAGTACAATTCCTGCCATTGAAATAGAAGGCTGTCGTGTAAAAGGCATGGCCTAGTCCAGCTTACAAACATGGCTCCCTAAAAGTATATAAACAGGAAATTTTCTTTTTTTTGGAAATTATAGGGAAATCGTGACTTTTTTTGTCTTGCGTTGCTACTGGTGGCCACAAGGGGGCTGTGTTACTTTGTCGGATTCCGACTGAAATCGAACACTTTTTCAATATAATTAGTTACCTTAAGAAAGTGTATATATATATAATATATATGTATATGTTATGTGTGTGTGTACACACACACATAAATATTTGTGAATGAATATATTTATGTATCTATGAAAATATATGGATGAATCTATATACATAAATATTTATGGATGAGTATATCTCTATTATCTATCTATGAAAATATATGCATGAATCTCTTACCTCTATATGAATATATATGTGGATGAATATATCTATATATTATCTATCTATGAGAATATAGGGATGAGTCTGCACCGGGAATGTGGCGCAGCTGGCTGGGAGTCAGCTGCATAAGATCTCTACTGACCAGAAGGTCATGAGTTCGAGGCCTGCCCAGGTCAGGGTGAGCGCTCGACCATTTGTGTAGCTCGTTGTCAACCTTTGCAACCCGAAAGACAGTTGCATCTGTCAAATAGGAAATTTAGGTACCACTGTTGTGGGGAGGCTAATTTACGAGGCCATAAATTCTCCAGGACGTGCGCAAAGGAGTGAAGGAGTGTGACAGCTCCCCCTGGTGGCCAGAAGCTGAAATGTTAAATTGCCTCTATGTCTTGTCTATACATGTTTGTATGTCAAATGGCATTGATTGTTTGTCTGTATATGTGCATTGTGATCCGCCCTGAGTCCCTTGCGGTGTGAAAAGGGCGGAATATAAATGATGTACAGTAAATAAATAAATAAATAAATAACTCTGCCTATCTATAATATATAGTATGCATATTTATGGATGAGTGTATAGATATCTATGCATGAAAATATATTAATCTGTTTATCTAGCTTTGAAAATATATGGATACTATATATATATGCACACATATACTATAACAGGGCTGTCCAACTTCTTCTAGCCAAGGGCCGGAATTCAGGTGACTGATCACCTTGGGGGCCGGAGCGGAGGGCGTGGCCGCAGTGGGGGCGTGGCCACTGGCAGGGCCGGGGCCGCTCCCGCCCTGGCGCGCCTGCCCAGCATCCAGCGGGCCCCTCCCCTTTTTGGTGGGGGGACGTCAGGCGCCATGCCTGACGTCACCCAGCCCCGCCTAAAAGAGGCAGGTCGCGCAAGATACCGGGCTTGCGCGCCAGGACGGGATCGGCGAGCCGCCCCGCCGCCGTGTCCCTAGCTCTTGCAGCGGCGCGCTGAAGGAAGGTAAGCTCCCGGGCTTACCTTCCTTCAGGCGCAGCCGCTGCAAGAGCTAGGGACACGGCGGAGGGCGGCTCGCTGATCGCGCCCTGGCGCGCAAGCCCGCGGGCGGCCATGCGCGAGCGAGGAACAGGCAGAGGGAAGTCCCGCCCCTAGGGCATCTGACGTGGCTTCCCTCCGCCTCCTCACTCGCGCCGCCCCCCCTCGCCGCCCCCCTGAGGGCAATTTTTTTGGAATTTTTTTCCAATTTTTTTTTTAAAAATAAAAACTGATGTCTTGCAGGGGGTTAGGGGGCCGTGGGGAAGGGGCTCGGGGGCCGTGTACGGCCCCCGGGCCGCCTGTTGGGCAGCCCTGTACTATAAAATATATTCTCGCTAACTGCATACACCCCCCTCCCAAAGGACACTGTAAAACACATCGGATCTGTGGCGTAATGTAAAATAATCCGCATGTAGTTCACATTTGATCAGCCCACACACTGCCTTGCGAGAGAAAGAAAATATGCCATGCAGGTGAACAGTAAAGAACAAGTAGTTTCCTCTTTGTAGTTCAGAACAACATATATACCAGTGCTGTCCAACTTCTAACCGGCCAAGGGCCGGACTTGAGGTCACTGATGACCTGGGGGGCCGTTCGGCCCCGCCCCAGGCCCCGCCCCAGGCCCCTCCCCCAGCCCCGCCCCTGCCCCGCCCCAGCCCCCTCCTAAGCTGTCATTCTTCCTCGTCTTTCCCCTGACTGGTTTCTCCTTTCTCCCTCTTTCCCCGCGCGCGCGCCGGCGCCTAGGATCCCCGCGCACGGGGGGAAAGAGAGAGAAAGGAGAAGCCAGTCAGCTGACTGGCTTCTCCTTTCTCCCTCTTTCCCCGCGCGACATAATGTTCTTCTATGAGAGATTTAAAATAGTCTTTCTTTGTCCATGTGGATAAATTCCTTCACCAGCTCATGAAACTAGAGCACTCTCCAAATTCTGTCTCTCTCTGCTTCCATCTTCTCTCTCTGCACTTGCATAGCTCAAGCCTGAACACAAATGTAACAGCAACCAAAAGTCCCAGGCTCGTCCTGCTCCCCAGGCATTGTCCGACCAATTAGCTTCATGTTTGTTATTTTATAATTGACACACACACACTAACTGATTCCTTGCATGCTCCAACAAGATGCTCTTTCAATTTTATTTATTTATTTACTATATTTCTATACCGCCCCTCTTAGCCCAAAGGCAACTTGAGGCGGTTTTACACATGGCAACGAGTGCCCACAATATAAAATACAATTAAAAACAGTTATATACTAACAGGTAAAAACATTAAAAATTAGCAATTAAAATAAAAAATACAGTTCCCAGCGTCTCACCATTAAAATCATTTTCCATCGCATCGTCTTATCATTCTGTGATCACAAATAAATTTCATCTGCAAAAGCCTGCTCGAAAAGCCAGGTCTTAACTTTCTTTCAAAATGTTAGAGGAGGGAGGAGGCTGATCTAATGTCCCTAGGTACATGCCCGGATTACCCATAAAGCCAACAAGGCCATGGCCTAGGGGCGCAAGCCGAGGGGGGGGGGGGAGGCGCAGATCACGGACCATAAAAACCCCCCAAAACCGCACCCTCTTTCCCCCTTTCTCATGCCCCTCCTCGCTCCTTCTCCCGGCAAAGTCTCTGCTCCCCCCCCCTCTCTCTCTCACTCACTCACTCGTGTGCTCTCTCGCTCGCGCTCTCTCTCTCTCGCACACGCACTCTCTCTTGCGCGCGCACTCTCTCTCGCACACACACTCGCTCTGTCTCGCGCTCTCTCTGTCTTGCTCTCTCTCTCTCTCTCTTGCTCTCTCTCTCTCGTGCGCAACTTTGGAGTGAGTTTGAACACGCTGCGCTCTCACCAAGCCTCCCGACTCCCAAGGAGACTCCCAAGGTGACGGGATGGTGCCTACTCGCCTTTCTCTTCTGCTCCGGAGGCACCATGGCGAAAGCCAGCCAAATGTGGTTCTGATTGGTGGGGGAGAGGCGTAATTCCAAAGTGTGGCCTAGGACACAAAAAAAGTTAATCCGGGCCTGCCTAGGTAAGACGTTCCATAGCCGAGGGGCCACCGCTGAGAAGGCCCTGTCTCTCGTCCCTGCCAATCAGGACTGCGAAGAAGGCAGGACTGAGAGGAGGGCTTCTCCAGACGACCTTAAACACCTAGTGGTGTTCATAGGGAGAGAATAATCAATGTATTCCCCCAATCCATCTTAGTCCAATTGTTTTCCTCTGAGACTGAAAGGGTGTGACTTGCCCAGTGGGTTTCTATGGCTGAGCAAAAGTGATTCAAACCCAGGCATCTAGCATCATAATTTAACCATTCAACCACTCCATCACTCTAGCTCCTTGCTCCCTACATAGTCCCTTCCGAATTTGGGGACTACTGATCTCACGTATGTTCCCTCTTTGTCCTTTTCTGCAAATGTCCAGAAGGCGTGATTAATGATCTTTTAAGGAATGAGAGATGGCCTTGAACAGATATTAAAGGAAGCTAAAATTAGCCTCTTTTCCAGGCCTGGGATCCAGTGACTGATCTTCGGAACAGAGAGGGACGTTCAAATGATCTTTTTTGGAAAGAGACAGGGACTCTGCAAACGTGGCCAATAAGAATGTACACTTGAATCTTGGTGCCTGTTTAATTTGGGGGAAACCAGTTCCCAAAAATAACTTTTCGGAAGCTGAAAATATGTTTTTCTATTCAGATTTGAAATCCTGGGTGTGCCTTCGATTATGGTCCCCCAACAATAACATTTTCATATTTTACGCAGGAATGTCTATGCAATTTTCCACCACTTTTAGCTTCCTTTGCTCAATGCTATGGAGTCCTGCGAGTTGTAGTTTGGTGAAGCTCCTAGACTCTTTGGCTGAGTATAAAATTACTACTCCCAGGATTTCATTACATCGAGCTACGGCAGTCGAAGTGGTGCCAAACTAGTTTAAGCCTACAGTGTAGATGCGCCCAAAGAGTGTGCTTTGGAATCGTGCGGGAATCAAACATCGCTGTTCTTCATCGTAATGGATTTGATTTCAATCCTCGAAAATGAGCATTTATTCCGTTTTCCGCTCGCTTCTCTGTGCAGCAAGAAGAAGGGGAGGAAAAGGATTTATGGCGGTGTGTTTCACCGAAGTTAATCCGACGTTGGAATTAGTTTGCTCATTAAGCACCGGGCAGCTCATTAATCCCGCTTTGAACACCTCTCTCCCTTTCTTTTCCAGATTTATGATGAATGTGACCTGGAAAGGGAGGGACCTGTCCTTCACCGAAGATGGCTACCAGGCTCATCCCAGGCTGGTGGTCATTGTCCTCAACCAAACCCGGAACTGGGAGAAGGTAAGGCAGGGCTCAGGTCTGGGAGTTGTAGTTTTCCAAGGTTTTGAGGCTTTGCTGGGTGCATCGACATTGTTGAATGAATGCCATTTGGCACCACTTGAACTGCCATGCACTCCGTGCTATGAGAACCTGGGAGTTGCAGTTTCCCAAGATCTCAAGTCTTCACTAAGCACATCGACATTGTTAAATGATTGCCATTTGGCACCAGTTGAACTGCCATGGGCTCAATGCTGTGGGAACATGGGAGTTTCCCCAGATCTTGGGTGGATTGACATTGTTGAATGAATGTCATTTGGCACCAGTTGAACTGCTGTGGGCTTAATGTTGTGGGAGCCTGGGAGTTGCAGTTACCCAAGGTCTTGGGTGCATCAACGTTGTCGAATGAATGCCATTTGGCACCAGTTGAACTGCTGTGGGCTCAATGCTGTGGGAATCTGAGAGTTGAAGTTTCCAAAGGTCTTGGGTAAATCAACATTGTCGAATTGATGCCATATGGCACCAGTTGAACTGCCGTGGGCTCAGTGCTGTAGGAACCTGGGAGCTGTAGATTCCCAAGGTCTTGGGTGCATTGACATTGCCGAATGAATTGCATATGGCACCAGTTGAACCATCATGGGTTCAGTGCTGTGGGAGGCTGGGAGTTGTAATTTCCCAAGGTCTTGGGTACATCGACATTGTCGAATGAATGCCATTTGGCACCAGTTGAACTGCTGTGGGCTCAATGCTGTGGGGACCTGAGAGTTGCAGTTTCCAAAGGTCTTGGGTGCATCAACACTGTCAAATGAAAGCTTAAGTGGGTGTGGGGGGAAAGGCAAGGGCCTGAGGCTGTTAAGAATTGTGGGCCCAAGTTTGCCCATGCCTGATATAAAGGATGAAATAAAGGGCCAGAAAAGCTGGATTTGGGACTCCAGAAAACACAAACTCAATGCCAGAGGGCCTAGTTTTGTTACTTGGCCATGACACCAAGTTATTGATCCTAAGGCGAATCTATTTGTGGCACCCCGGACCTGAAGCCACCTAGGACTATATCATTACACAAGAGTCCAGAGTCGAAGCAAAGAGTTTATTGCAAAAGCGCACAAAAGATATATAGTAAAAAAGCAGGAATAATGAAATAAGGTGTAGAATCCAAAAAGTCAGCAATCAATTGCCTCTTGCAAAGCCAAAAGCAATACAGTTCAAAGATAGTCTCATAATACAAAGGCAGCTTAAGTCCATAAGCAAAACTTGAACAAGAATACCAAACAAGAACATGGAGAACTCCCAGAATACTGAATTCCAAAACCCAGGCTTGAATACAAGTAGTAGAGAACTCAGGCCTAGCTATACTTGAAAGCTATGTTCCCTGAACTGAAAGCAGAGTGCCCGTTAGATCCTATTTAACAGACATGATAGCGTTAAGTCTGCCCTGGAATTTCTGTTTCTCATGAAGCCACGTTGATCTACGAAGCTGACTAATCTTGCTCTAATCTGCAAGCATTTTTCCTTGCTTTGGTCAGTATCGTCAGGTGCTTTCTCACAAGAATTTCTCATCAATTCGTCTTCGCTGGACTCCTTACCTAGAGAGGACTGGCCTTGAGGTTGAGGTTCAGAGGCATTTACATTCTCAGGCCTTGCATCTGAATGAATCTCAGGAAAGCCCACAATCCAATCTAACGACCCCTTAATACGGTTCCTCATGTTGTGGTGACCCCCAACCATAACATTTTTTTTGTTGCTACTTCATAACTGTAATTTTGCTACTGTTATGAATCGTAATGTAAACATCTGATAGGCTGGGTGCATTTTCATTCACTGGACCACATTTGTCGCAAATACCCAATACGCCCATATTTGAATACTGTGGGGTTGGGGGTGGGATTAATTTTGTCATTTGGGAGTTACATTTGCTGGGATTTATAGCTCACCTATAATCAAAAAGCATTCTGTATTCCACCACCGATGGAATTGAGCCAAAATTGACAGACAGATCTCCCACGACCAAGAGAAAATACTGGAAGGGTTTGGTGGGCATTGACCTTACGTTTTGGAGTTGCAGTTCACTTACATCCAGAGAGCACTGTGGACTCAAACAATGATGGATCTGGACCAAATTTGGCACAGATACTCAATATGCCCAAATATGAACAGTGCTGGAGTTTCAAGAAAATAGACTTGACATTTGGGAGTCGTAGTCGCTGGGATTTATAGTTCATCTGCAATCAAAGAGCATTCTGAACCCCACTAATGATCGAATTGGGCACAGAACCCCCATGACTAACAAAAAATACTGTGTTTTCTGATGGTTTTTGGTGACCCCTCTGATATCCCCTTGCAACCCCCGCAGGGGTCATGACCCCTAGGTTGAGAAACACTGTTCTAAGTAGTCAGCGAACCCATCAGCCCCTGGCTGCTGTGACTGCTATTGAGCTACAACACTATTATGAATTTGCTCCTTTACCTCTCTCTGAGTTAGTGCAACCTATTGGGCTTCCATAGGTCAGATGTGGAGCTGGGAACCAATGTAATGTTTAGATTCATTTGTCAATTACTGAAAGACCAAAGTGTTTGAATATTCTATATAGATTGAGTCCCAATGAGTAAAGTTCGGTTCAGAGAACAATGGAGTGTCGATCCTGTCCAGTCTTTTCTGTAAAGTTCTTCATGTCCGATTTGTTTCCGTGACCAAGGGTGGGGAGGGGAATTCAAACCTGGATCTCCAGAGTCGTAGCCCAATGCTCAATCTGCTCTCTTTTTTAGTCCAGGATCAGTCATTTTTCACCCTTTTCTATTCTCTGCAAAAGCTGTTGGCATCAGATCTGAGTACGGCTCTGAATGACACCGAAAGGAGCCCGGGTTTTAACTCGATTTAGCTCTCAATTAATTCACTGTTTCAGCGCGGCAGTGCCATCTGTAAAAAGCTGGCACCCTTATTAATCTCATCTGTAACTAAACGAGAAAGCGAGTGAACGAGAAATGGAGGGAGGAAAAGGGAGCAGTTTATAAAAGGCCCCGTTTGTCCCTTTTCTGGAGCATTTGCCAACTGAGTCACACTCTCGTTTTTTTATGTCTGGGAGGAAGGCAAGATTATGGGCAGCAGTTAAACTCTGGCCGCATTGATTCGTGGTCGTCGGGAGCCTTGGTGCGCGAGGGTGATTGTATTTAATAATGCTGGAACGGAGAGAAAATGGAAGCAAAGGAGCCATAGCCAAGGGCATGACTTTATTTAATGTGCCCATTGGCAAATGGCTCGTACGTAATGGGCTAAATGGGGATGCTCTTATTGTCATCCCTGTATTCTTCTTATTCTGGGCAGTAATAGAACAAGTACACAAACAGGAACACCAGTGCTATAAGGAGTAACAACTGATTGCTAACTGCCTTCAACCACATATAACTTACTAGCCGCCCCCTGCCACGCATTGCTGTGGCCCAATCTGGTGATCTGGGAAATAAAGTAACGAGAAAGTGTTGGCTTCTAATATTTGTTATTTCTTTCTGCTTGTGGGTCAACAGTATTTCTTGTTGTTCCTTTGTCAGTGTTGATGTAGAGATTGTCTGGTTTGCAACATATAATTGTCCCTTTCAAATCTATGATACTATATCTGTCATATACATGTGTGTTTTTAATGTATGGATATTTTAGAGTGCTTTATGTGTTTTAATATGTTTTATTGTGTATTGCCCTGTTGTGAGCCGCCCCGAGCCTCCCGGGAGTGGCGGCCTAGAAATTCGACAAATAAATAAATAAAATAAAATAAATATGTGAATCATATCTATCTATCTATATCTATCTATCGATATCTATGGCTGGATGGCTCTTTGAACCATCGAGATGTTTAAGATCATCTGGAGAGGCCCTGCTCTCAGTCCCGCCTTCTTCGCAGGCGCGACTAGTGGGGACGAGAGACAGGCCCTTTTCAGTGGTGACTCCTCGGCTTTGGAATGCCCTCCCTAAAGACATCAGATCGCCCCCCTCCCTCCTGACATTTCGCAAGAAAGTCAAGACCTGGCTATTTGAGCAGGCATTTCCTGATGAAATATAAGGCTTAATGAGATATATGGAATGACGACGATGCGATGGAAACTGATTTCAACATGACGCTGAGACTGTAATTGTATGTTTTTAATTGTTAATTTGTTATTATATGGTTTGGGGGGGGTTGCCTTGTTGTTTGTGTTGTATTGAGGGCAGAGACTGCCTGTGTAAACCATCCCGAGTCGCCTTCAGGCTGAGAGGGGTGGTATAGAAACGTGACAAATAATAAATAAATAATTTGTCAGGAGGGCTTTGATTATGTGTTCTTGCCCTGGTGAAGGGCAATAATAGGGTTCACATTTGGGCATATTGAGTATTCATACCAGGTTTGGTCCAGATCCATCATTGTTTGAGTCCACAGTGCTCTCTGGATGTAAGTGAACTACAACTCCAAAACTCAAGGTCAATGCCCACCAAACCCTTCCAGTATTTTCTGTTGGTCGTGGGAGCTGTGTGTGCCAAGTTTGGTTCAATTTCATCGTTGCTGGATTTCAGAATGCTCTTTGATTGTAGGTGAACTATAAATCCCAGCAACTACAACTCCCAAGTGACAAAATCATTTTTTTAGTGATAGTCACTCCTTGGTTTAGTAGGTGTCTTGAGGTCAAATTTGGCGGCAATTCGTCCAGCAGATTTTGAGTTATGGTGTCACTCAAAATGAACAGAGCATTTATATATATATAGAAGGAGACCATATGACTAAATCAGGTTCCTGAATGCTCTGAGGGATCTGGAGTCTGTCAGCGTCTCCATCGATGAGCAGGTTAACATCTGGAACAGGGAACTGTCCAATGCTCTCGAGGAGATTGCCCCTAAACACCCTCTCCGACCCCGCCGAAATCGGTCACCTTGGTTTACCAAGGAGCTACGATCGATGACGCGTGAGAAGAGACGGCTAGAGAGCGTGTGGAGGAGGTTCTGTGATGGAGACTTGCAGTCAGCTTATAAGCTATTTATGGAAGCTTATGAGCAAGCTATCAAGGCGGCGAAAAATTCATACTATACTACCTTGATAGCGTCCGCTACTCACGCCCGGCTCAATTATTCAGAGTAATTTGATCCTTGACTATGGTCCCTACCATCCTAAACAATGATGATCAGGCCTTGTCTGCTGAGGTTTTCCAGAGCTTTTTTGCGGACAAGATTGCGGCTCTCCGCCGGGACCTTCCCGCCACAATTGATACAGTGAGTGAACTCGAGACTCTGTGGCCTCTTGCCGGGCCCACCTTCGACCGGTTTCGGCCACTGGACGCAGAAACTGTCGATAGGATAGTGGCTGCAACTCGTCCGACCACTTGCTCCCTCTATCCGTGCCCCTCCTGGCTGGTGAAAGCTTGCCTGGAGGGGTTACGAGACCCTCTGTTGAAACTAGTTAACATCTCCCTTGAGCAAGGAGTGTTTCCAGAGGGTTTGAAAGAGGCAGTGGTCTCTCCATCGCTGAAGAAGCCGGGATTAGATCCTACGGTCCCTTCCAACTACCGCCCAGTATCCAACTTAGCATTCCTGGGCAAGGTGGTTGAGAGGGCAGCAATGGAGCAGTTGCAGTCCTTCCTAGATGACGCAACTTGGCTAGACCCCTTCTAGTCCGGCTTCCGTTCAGGGCATGGGACGGAGACGGTCCTGGTCGCCATCACAGACAATCTATGTTGCCAGCTTGACCAGGGCGGGTCGGCGCTGCTCGTGCTATTGGACCTCACGGTAGCGTTTGACACTGTCGATCACAATCTATTGACCCACCACCTTGCCAAGGCTGGAGTGAGGGGAACAGTCCTTAATTGGGTGTCCTCCTTCCTCCAGAACCGACTTCAGCGAGTGAGGAGGGGCGAGGTTGTCTCCGGGGGCGCTCCGCTATTATGCGGGGTGCCTCAGGGGGCAATTCTCTCCCCTCTATTATTTAACATCTATGTCCGACCACTTGCGCGGCTGGTACGTAGCTTCGGGCTGGAGTGCCATCAATATGCTAATGACACCCAGCTCATTCTGGGGATGGAGGGCAGGCCCGAATCCATACCCGATAATTTCCATCGCTGTCTTGAGGCCGTTACTGGATGGCTGCGAGCCAGTAGGTTGAAGGTGAATCCGGCTAAGACGGAGATCCTGTGGCTGAGCCGTCTGGGTACTAGTAGGGTTCAGCTTCCAACCCTGGACCGCGTGGCACTATGCCCGTCATCAGCTGTAAAAAGCCTAGGTGTCACCTTGGACTCTCGACTGACGATGGAAACACATATTTCCGTCGTCAGTCGAGCAGTGTTTTTCCATCACCGCCGGGCGAAGAAGCTGGCCCCCTACCTGTCCCGCAACGACCTAGCCACAGTGGTCCAAGCCACGGTCATCTCGAGACTAGACTACTGTAACGCTCTGTACATTGGCCTTCCTCTGACTGTGATCCGGAAACTTAAGCTAGTGCAGAACACTGCAGAACCCTTGCTGGCAGGCTCGCCAACACGCTGCCACACCACTCCCATCCTGCGCGAACTGCACTGGCTTCCTATAGAATTCCGGATTACTTTCAAAGTGTTGGTGCTGACCTTTAGGGCCTTGAATGGTCTGGGGCCAGTGTACCTAAGGGACCTCCTTTCCCTATACTGTCCCTCCAGGCCACTGCGTTCAGAAACTCACAACCTCCTAGAGATCCCGAGTTGTAGAAGTTTTCGTCTGACTGCAACAAGGAGGAGAGCATTCCGCGTTATTGCGCCAACTCTCTGGAATGCTCTCCCGCCCGAGGTTCGCGCCTTGACTAATTTGTTGGCCTTTAGGAAGTCCTGTAAGACCTTACTGTTCAAACAGGCATTTGATTGCTGAACAACCTCACGGGCACTTTCTGCAGTCAATCCCTACGTGGTGTGACTTAGCTATTAACTGTGAATGTAAGGAGTTTCTTAGATATGTAATGTTTTTATCTGTTTTTTAATTGGGTTATAAGGTGTTGCAGGTAGAGATGCGCGGTTGGTATATATATGTATTTTATCTGTATTTATTTGTATCACAATTGTTGTGAGTCGTCCCGAGCCGCACGGGAGTGGCGACAGACAAATCAAAACAAATAAATACATAAATAAAAATAAATAAAAGATCTCACTTTGGGTCTTGCAAACTCCTTAGGACAGTGGTTCCCAATCTTTTTTTTTGACTAGGAACCACTTTGAGCAGGGACATTATTACCAAAAGGGTTATGAATCAGTTTTTTGGTCAACTATAGATTTGGTTTGGTTCTTTGGGGTGCTGATTCAGAAAATCATATTGGATAGACCACATCAACTCTAGTTTCTGATGCTGATCATATGCCATCCAGTAGTCGCCATCTGCTTGCCCACAGAAAACCATATTTAATAAGCCTCGGCACGATAAGAGAGTTTTGCGAGACCAGTTGCTCTGGTTGCAACGGTGTAATAACTCTGAGGCCGTGAGCCACATTTTAGTTCTTGCTGACCACTAGGGTCCTTGGACCACAGGTTGGGAACCACTGCCTTAGGAAGAACAAAAGTGGCACCCATATGCCGTTATTGTGCAATGCAGACATACACCATCCACAGCTCTTCTCAGGTCTTGCAAAGCCAGAATATCTGAGTTTTCCTCGGTTGAGTCCATCCATCTGCAGTATATGCTCCTCTGCTTTTCCTGCCACCTTCTACCTTACATCATTGCCTTTTTCGGTCATGCCTTTTTGTAATATGTCCGAAGTATAACAGCTTTGGTTTAGTCATCTTGGCTTCCAGGTCTCTTGGACCCATTTATTGGTTTTTTGGGCAATCCGATGTCAATGTTTCCATTGGCTTCCAGTTCTTTCTTCCCGTCCTCCTTTCCCAACCATACATAGGAGCCGCCGGTGGCGCAATGGGTCAAACCATTGTGCTGGCAGGACTGATGACCAACAGATTAGCGGTTCAAATCCGGGGAGTGGGGTGAGCTCCCATCTCAGCTCTACCTTCCCATGCAGGTACATGAGAAGCCTCTCACAGGATGGTAACACATCAAACATCAGAGTGTCCCCTGGGCAACGTCCTTGCAGTCGGCCAATTCTCACACACCATGAGCGACTTGCAGTTTCTCAAGTTGCTCCTGCGATGGAAAAAAAGAACCATAATGTAGAAATGGAAAATACAATGGCATGGGCTATCTTAATGTTTGTATTCAGTATTTATTTATCATATCAGGATAGAACCAAGGGTACAGCCGTGATGTATTTGAGAAAACACAAAGTTAAAAAACTCGGCATTGTGTTAAATGTCCCTTGAGCAGTAGCTGGCCATTTGGAGTGCCTCTGGTGTTGCTATGAGGAGGTCCTCCATTGTGCATGTGGCAGGGCTCAGGCTGCATTGTAATAGGTGGTTTGTGCTTTGCTCTTCTCACATGTCGTGGACTCCACTTTGTGGCCCCATTTCTTAAAGTTGGCTCTGCATCTCGTGGTGCCTGAGCACAGTCTGTTCAGCGCCTTCCAAGTCGCCCAATCTCCTGTGTGCCCAGGAGGGAGTCTCTCATTTGGTATCAGCCAGGGATTAAGGTTTTTACTTATGTATTATCTTCATTTCTACCCTGCCCTTCTCCCACAGGGACACTCAGGACGGCTTCACATATGCATCGATGATGCAATTCACATATACATTCAATTAAAACAATTGGCACAGTTAAAACATTATAAAATCATCAATTAAATATCCTTAACATTCAAATTATCATGCTGCTAAACCAGAGTCCAGCCAAACAGATCCTGTATTGTCACATCATAAAATTCAAGTCCAACTACCATTACCTACTAATCAATACCTTTAGTCGAATGCCTGGGCCCATAGCCAGGTCTTTAATTGTTTCCTAAAGGACAGGAGGAAGGTGGCCAACCTGATATCCTTAGGGAGGGAGCTCCACAGACGGGGGGCCACTGCTGAGAAGGCCCTGTCTCTCATCCCTACCAACTGCATTTGTGAGAGTGGTGGGATCGAGAGCAGGGTCTCTCCTGAAGATCTTAAGCTACGTGATGGTTCATAGCAGGAGATACGTTTGGACAGGTAAACTGGGCCAGAGCCGTTTAGGGCTTTAAAGGTTAACACCAGCACTTTGAATTGTTCCTGGAAGCTAATCTGCAGCCAGTGAAGCTGGCGCAACAGAGTAGTTCGCTCCCTGTACGCCCCTCCCGTTAGCAGCCTGGCTGCCGACCATTGGACTAATTGAAGCTTCAGAGTAGTTTTCAAAACAGCCCCACGTAGAGAGCGTTGCAGTAGTCTAAACGGGATGTAACCAGAGTGTGGAGCACCGTGGCCAAGTCAGACTTTCCAAGGAACGGGTGCAGTTAGCGCACAAGTTTTAATTGTACAAAAGCTCTCCTGGCCACCGCTGAGACCTGGGGTTCCAGGCTCACTGATGAGTCCAGGATCACTCCCAAACTGCGAACCTGCGCCTTCAAGGGGAGTGTAACCCCGTCTAACACAGGCCCTAACCCTATCCCCTGTTCGGCCTTTCGACTGACCTGGAGTACCTCTGTCTTGTCTGGATTAAGTTTCAATCTGTTTGCCCTCATCCAGACCGATACAGCAGCCAAGCACCAGTTCAGGACCTGCACAGCCTCCTTAGTAACAGATGGGAAGGAGTGATAGAGCTGAACAGCATCCGCATACAGATGACATCTGACCCCAAAACTCTGAGTTTTAGCCTGCCACTTTTGGACTCTTGCTTGCTGGGGTGTTCCTGCGAGCATCTCTGTAGATCTTCGAAAACTATTTCTTGATTTAAGGTGTTGGCGTGCTGGCTGATATCCAAACAGGGGATGGGATGGGGATGTCACTGACATTTCAGGATCTTGCCTAGTTCCTTCTGAGTCTTTCACCATTTGGATTAAGAATGGGGCCAAGGCATTAAATAACAATTGCTATTAACTATAATATAGGGTAGAGTCCTGCATGACAATTACGATGTGTAATTTGGAGTTACAATATCATGACAGTTATCTATTCATTGTCCCTAGTTTGGGGGAAGTGGGGTATCCTTAATTTAGAAATCACATTGGGACCATAAAAGACCCCATCTGCACTTCAGGGCTGGCGTCATTGCACTCGATGGCAGTTTGTTCCTCTATCAGTCAGTTGCAAAATCCTCATGCGAGCAATGGCCAAGGAATTGCAAAAAAGGTTTTGGTTTGGCTTATTGCAATGGGAATGTGTATGTTATTTTATTTGCTTAATTGTGTTAATTATGTGTGTGTGTGTGTGTATATATATAATTATTTTTATTTAAGTAAATAATTTAATTTATTATTTTGCAATATAATATATGATATAATATAGTATAATATGGTATGGTATAATATCGTATATGCAATGTTGATAATGTTGTGATGTAATACAAAATAAAGTACTACTAATAATAACTTGATATTATAATTGTATATTTTATGTTATAGGTAATATTACTAATAATATTGTGGTATGATGTTATAGGCAATAACATAGTATGTTGTATTTGCATTTTGCTTGTAAGCCGCTCTGAGTCCCCTTCGGGGTTGAGAAGGGCGGCATATAAATGTCGTGAAATAAATAAATAAATAAACTGCAACCACAGATTCCTTGAAGACCTAGTTTTCTGACAGAAGTGATATCTGATATCCTTCGCAATGTAGAGCCATCACTCATCTGAGCCATGCCTGGGAAATGGCCTATTTGTGGTTACCAAAGCTGATGAGGAAATGACTTTTTCTTTCGCTGCCTCTTTGGTCCCATTGTCCTCCTTTTCTTGCCATTCTGAATAACTCTTCAAAAGAAAGGAGGAAGGTAAGAGAGATGCGGCTGCAGAAGAATCCATCCCTTGTTGCCGGCCCGACACATCTATTGAGGATGACGCCTCCGTTCTCGAAGCGGAAGGATCTATGAGTAACTTTTACTGCGCAATAAAGGAGGCCGTTCATTGCCAGGGACAGACTGATCCACCGCCTCACATTGCTTTTTCCGAACAGAGGAGTTTTCATTCCTTTGATCCCTTTTTCTGAATCTTCCGCAAGACAATTGGCCTTTGTGAATGGTTCTTCTTTTTTTCTCCCATGATCGAACAGGGATCCCTTGAGTTGATCCTTGCAAAATGGAAATGGCCTCTTTTGAAGAGTCGTATTTCCAAATGGACCCTTTGCGGAGCTGGTTCTGCCATTCGGCAAATTGAAGCAGTTGCCTCATCAGAACACATTGGAGTGAAACAGTTTTAGCAATCTAGTTCATTGCAAGTGAAGGTAAAGGTTTTACCCTGACGTTAAGCCCAGTCATAAGGAAAGGGCGTAGGGTGTCCTGTATAGTAACACCAAGAAGACACTGTGTGCGGGATGCAATCAGCAATAGTAATTAAATTCCATAATCAGTCCTTTTTAATTATACATATTCAATATTTCACATTCAACGAAAGGTGGAATCAGTTGTAAGTATTTTCAATAAAGTTGTCGTAGTTCATTCCAAAAAACATATATTCACTCTTCATATATCATATTTCAGCAAAATTATTAATGAAATTATAATCCAGGATATAATGCGGCTCAGGTCGACGGTCAGCCTGCGAGTAGGGTTTGTCCTCTTTCTTTGCGGGCTTTTGTCATAATGAATATTATAATGATAAGGCATTGTATATTTTATATTATAGATTACACGGACCAGTGGAATTATTTTGTGTTGAAATCAACTAAAGTTTTGAGGTCCCGATGAAGCTGGGTACCCCCCGGCGAAACGGCGAGGCCTTTAATTTCTGACCATCGACCTGAGCCGCATTATATTCCGTGCTACTGGGGGCTCCTTCAGTTCATTGCACTATGTCAGTGTTTCCCAACCTTTTTTGAGCTGTGGCACACTTTTAACATTAAAATATCCGGGGGCACACCACCAACCAAAATGACACAAAATGACACTCTAACACAGTAAAGAACGGCTGGGGGATGGTGGCCTGCTGGGAGCAACTGCTGGGAGTGCCGGCCGCCGGGAGGGGCGGAGCCAGGCCCCGCCTTGCCCCTCCCCCTCCCCACAGCTTCAGCTCTCCCAGCAGCTGCTCCAGCCTTGAGGGGACAGTGCCAAACCAGCAGTGGCAGAGCCAGCACAATGCTGGCTTGGCACTGTCCCCTCAATGCTGGAGCAGCTGCTGGGAGTGCTGAAGCCGGGGGGAGGGGGCGGAACCAGGCCGCGCCATGCCCCCTCCCTCCAGCTTCAGCTCTCCCACAGCTGAAGCCGCGCGGAAAAGGAGGAGCATGAGCGGTGGACGGGCTTCAGTGGGCGGGGCTCCTCCTCTGCGTGGCTTCAGCGAGCGAGGGGCGAGAGCCATGGCGGGAGTCATGGCGGATTGGATGCTGGCTGGGGAAACGGCCGAAGGAGGCGGCGCCCTGGCCCCTTCTTCTTTTTCTTTGCCGCTGCCCAGCCCTTCCTCCTCCTCCCCCAAGCAGCAGGAGTTCGGCAGGAGGAGGGGGAAAGGAAGGGGAGCAGAGAGCTTTTCTCACGGCACAGCAGGAGGTCCGTTATGGCACACTAGTGTGCCGCGTCACAGCGGTTGGGAAACACTGCACTATGTAATAAAATTTGAGTTCTTTTTCTGTTCCTGGTTTGCAAGTGTTATTTCCTGTTTGATTGTGCGGTACGTACTTCGAAAGTAGTTGTTCTTCTCCAGAAACTTCATTTTTGTGGCTGTCACAAACTCTTGAATTGGTTGAGACTCGATGAGATAGTCATTGAAAAACTAGAGCAAAATGTGCTGAAAGGTGTGCTCGTCCCATCCCCCCCGGCACAAATAAAGTTATTGCAGTTTAATAAACTTTGTCCATGTTTTTATGATAGAACCAATTACAAAATGCCATTTGTAACCCAGGAACAAAAATTGTGTTACATTGTATTATCATCATCAACAACAATTTGTAGTCCCATACTGGGAGAAAGGGAACTATTTAAATATGCAATACTATTTGATTTTTATAATGTAGATGCTTAGAGGGCCTGACCGTTTGACCACAGGCAAACGAAACTGTTTGAAGTCGTCATACCTCCCTGTAAGAGCACCACATTAGCAGAGCTAAATACAACAGGATGAGCAGAGGTATGAGATAGGATAGATTGCCCTTTCAAAAGGAAAGGATATAGTCAGAGTTAAAAGCTTACTTAGCTATTGATTCCAGCACCCTCATTTTTGTGTGTGTCAGGAGTGACTTGAGAAACTGCAAGTTACTTCTGGTGTGAGAGAATTGGCTGTTTGCAAGGACGTTGTCCAGGGGATGCCCGGATGTTTTGATGTTTTACCATCCTTGTGAGAGGCTTCTCTCATATCCCCGCATGGGGAGCTGGAGCTGACAGAGGGAGCTCATCCACACTCTCCCCAGATTTGAACCTCTGTACCTGTCGGTCTTCAGTCCTGCCGGCACAAGGGTTTAACCCACTGCGCCACCAGGGCTCCTAGCACCCCCGTTCACATGCAAGGAAGACACATTCAGAAACGCCAGTAAAACAAAGAAAACTCCACATCAACTGGTGGATGGAATAAAAGGTAGTTTACTTACAAAATCTTGAGTGAAGAATCACACAGGTACAGAATAGCTTGGTTGCAGTGTATCAAAAGGTACAATCCAGAAATAGAGAGTAACTTCAGCACAGGCCTAGAAAGGCCGGATCGAGGTATAGTGTGGCAACCTGTGCTGGATGGGGTTGCCCTCCCACTGAAGTCACAGGTTCGCAACTTGGGTGTCCTCCTAGATTCAGCGCTAACACTTGCAGCCCAGCCGTCGGCGGTGCCTGGAAGGGCCTTCGCACAATTGAAGCTCATGCACCAGTTGCGACCATACCTCATGAAGTCCACGCCTTATCTACCTCCAGATTGGACTATTGCAATGCGCTCTACATGGGGCTGCCCTTGAAGACGGCCCGGAAATTCCAACAGGTCCAACGAGTGGCAGCCAGACTACTAACTGGTGCGAACTGCAAGGAGCGGTCAACCCCCCTATTTAAGGAGCTCCACTGCCTGCCATTTATCTTCCGGTCCCAATTCGAAGTGCAGGTTCTTACCTACAAAGCCCTGAACGGTTTGGGACCCGCCTACCTTCGCGACCGCATCTCCATCTATGAACCCTCCTGTTCTCTTCAATCTTCCAGAGAGGACCTCCTCTTGCTCCCACCTCCATCGCAAGTGCGACTTGTGGGGACAAGTGAGAGGGCCTTCTCTGTAGTGGCCCGTTGGCTCAGGAATTCACTCTCCAGAGATATCAGGCAAGCCCCCACCCTGGCAATCTTTAGGAGGAGCCTAAAAACTTGGCTGTTGCAGTGTGCCTTCAGTGATTGAATGTAAGATCATTCCTGACCAAACTTTGCATATAAAGGCTCAGAAGCACTTTATTTTTTGGTTTGTGCAATTATATCTTACCTTATCCCCTGGATCCCCTGTCCTGATACATTTAATTGCCCTGTCGCCCAGTGGTTTAAAAATATTTTTTCCTTGAATTTGGGTCTGCCCACTGTGTTCATGTTTACTGTTTTAATGTTCTGATTTTATAGTGTTGCGCTGTTCATTTATATTGGTTTTGCATTTTATGTATTTTTCTTTCTTTCTTGGTGTTCTTGTGTTATCTTGTGTTATATTGTGTTACTGTACTGATGAACATGGCCTCATGTCATCCACCCTGAGCCCCCTTGGGGAGATGGTGGCGGGGTATAAATAAAGTTTATTATTATTATTAGGCCCGGATTAACACTTTTTTCCGCCCTAGGCCACACTTTGAAATTACGCCCCCCTTTAAGCCAACCTCCTGCCACCTCCAAGGTCCCCATTCCCCCCGGCTGGAAAGCTCAGCTGTGCTCTGAAGGTCTCGGGAGTCGGGAGGCTTGCAGTGGGTGCAAAGTCGCTCCAAAGGTGCGCACGAGAGAGAGAGTGCACATGAGAGAGAGAGTGCAAGAGAGAGAGAGAGAGAGCGCGAAAGAGACAGAGCAAGAGAGAGAGGGAGTGCGTGAGAGAGCGTGTGCGAGAGAGTGTGTGAGAGAAAGAGAGAGAGGGAAAGAGAGAGAGAGAAAGACAGCGAGAGAGAAAGAGCGTGCGCAAGAGAGAGAGTGCGCTTGAGAGCACGCGCTCGAGAGAGCACGCGCCAGAGAGAGAGAGCTTGAGAGAGAGAGCACGTACGAGAAAGAGAGCGCTCACGGGAGAGCGTGCACAAGAGAGAGCGTGAGAGAGAGAGCACACGAGAGAGAGCGCACGAGAGAAAGAGAGAGAGCACGCGCGAGAGAGCAAGAGAAAGAGCATGAGAGAGAAAGAGCGCACGAGAGAGAGAGAGAGCAAGAGCGCGCGCGCGAGAGAGAGCGCACGCGCGAGAGAGAGCGCGAGAGAGAGCACACGAGAGAGAGCATGCACACGAGAGAGCAGCTCAGAGAGCGAAAGCAAGAGAGCATGAGAGAGAGCGCGAGAGAGAGAGCACACAAGAGATATCGTGAGAGAGAGAGCGTGCACGAGAGAGCGCACAAGAGTTAGCGTGAGAGAGAGCGCACGAGAGTTCACGAGAGAGAGAGCGCGCGTGAGACAGTGCAAGAGCACGAGAGAGAGCGTGCGTGAAAAAGAGAGAGCGCGAGAGAGAGAGAGAGTGCACAAGAGAGAGAGTGCATGAGAGAGAGCGCACGAGAGAGAGCGCACGAGAGAGAGATAGCGCATGAGAGAGAGAGAACACACGAGAGAGACCGAGATTGAGAGAGCACGCGAGAGAGAGAGCGTGCGCACGAGAGAGAGTGCACGAGAGAGATTGCATGAGAGAGAGAGCGCACGAGAGAGAGCGCACGAGAGAGCGAGAGTGAGAGAGAGCGCGCACGCAAGAGAGAGAGCGCGCTCGAAAGAGTGAGAGAGAGAGCACGAGAGAAAGCGCGCACGAGAGAGCACGCACGCGCGAGAGAGTGCGCTCACGCACGAGAGAGAGAGCGCGCACGAGAAAGCAAGAGAGAGCGGGCACACGCGAGAGAGTGCGCGAGAGACGGAGGGGACGAGGCAGAGACTTTGCCGGGAGAAGGAGCGAGGAGAGGCATGAGAAAGGGGAAAAGAGGGGTGCAGACCAGGGTTTTTTTTGGCCCGTGATCTGCGCCCCCCCCCCCCCGGCTTGTGCCCCTAGGCCATGGCCTCGTTGGCCTTATGGGTAATCCGGGCATGATTACTATTATTATTATACTAGCTTGGGGACCCGGCCCTGCCCGGGTTATTTGAGAAGCGCAGCAGGATGTAGAGTGGGTCATGGGGGCTCTGTGTGCCAAGTTTGGTCTTGATCCATCATTATTGGGAGTTGCAGTGGTATCATGAAATTACTGAAGGTAGTGCAAGTCCCATCATCTCTGTCCCCCCAAAAGTGTAGTAGGATGTAGATTGGGTCATGGGGGCTCTGTGCTAAGTTTGGTCTGTATTGGTGAATGGATGAGGGGTGCATTGTTTTTCGAAAGTGAGTGAAGGTACTTCAAGTCCCATCATCCGTGGTCCGTCTCACAGTCAACTGCACCAGGCTGTAGAGTGGGTCATGAGGGCTCTGTGTGCCAGATTTGGTGTTGATCAGTCATTGGAATAGGTTAGTAGCAGGATTGGGAAGTGAGGGAAGGTACTGCAAGTCCCATCATCCATGTTCTGTCCCCCTCCAAACTTCAGTAGGATGTGGAGTGGGTCACTGGGGCTCTGTGTGCCAAGTGTGGTCTTTATCGGTGTTTGTTGGGGGGGCCGCAGTGGTCTGTGGGAACAGAGGGGTGTGAAAATACTACAAATTCCATCATCCATTGTCAGTCGTCCCCCGAACCTCACCAGGACGTGAAGGCAGTCTTGGGGGTTCTGTGTGCCAAGTTTGGTCTCAATCAGTAATTGGATGAGGGTCGCAGCAGACTTGGGAAGTGAGTAGAGGTACTTAAAGTCCCATCATCCATGGTCCACCCTCCTCCAAACTGCACCAGGATGTAGAGTGGGTCATGAGGGCTCTGTGTGGCAAGTTTGGTGTTGATCAATCATAGGATTAGGTTTGTAGCAGTCTTGGAAAGTGAGGGAAGGTACTGCAAGACACATCATCCATGTTCTGTCACCCTCCAAACTTCAGCTGAGGACCCGGCGGTGCCCGGGTTATTTGAGGAAGGCATTGTGTGCCAAGGTTGGTCCGTATCAGTTGTTCATTTGGCTCGCAGTGGTTTCGGGAAGTGAGTGAAGGATTATAGACCATGGACCATAATCCATGGTCCATCCTCCTCCAAATTGCACCAGGATGTAGGGGGTTCTGTGTGGCAAATGTGGTCTTGAACAGTCATTGAATGAGGGTCGCAGCAGTCTCAGGAAGTGAGTGGAGGTACTTCAAGTCCCATCATCCGTGGTCCATCCTCCTGAAAACTGCACCAGGGTGTAAAGTGGGTCATGGGGGCTCTATGTGCCAAGTTTGGTCTTGATCGGTCACTGGATGAGAGTCGCAGCGGTCTCAGGAAGTGAGTAAAGGTACTGCAAGTCCCATCATCCATAATCCGTCCTCCCACAAACTGCACCAGAATGTTGAGTTGGCCATGGGGGCACTCTTTGCCAAGTTTTGTCTTTATTGGTAATTGGATGAGTGTCGCTGTGGTCTCAGGGAGTGGAGGTACTTCAAGTACCATCATCCATGGTCCATCCTACTCGAAGCTGTACCAGCATGTAGTGTAGGTAATGGGAACTCTGTGTGCCAAGTTTGGTCTTGATCAGTCATTGGATGAGGGTCGCAGCGGTCTCAGGAAGTGAGTGGAGGTACTTCAAGCCCCATCATCCATGCTCTGCTCTTCTCCAAACTGCACCAGGACATAGAATGAGTGGAGGTACTTCAAGCCCCATCATCCATGCTCTGCTCTTCTCCAAACTGCACCAGGACATAGAGTGGGTTATGGGGCTCTGTGTGCCAAGTTTGATATTTATCGGTCTTTGTTGTGGGCCACAGTGGTCTATGGAAAGCAAAGCGCTTTGAAGTACTACAAATCCCATAATCCGTGGTTCATCTTTCTCAAACTGCACCAGTTTGGTCCAGGTCCGTCACCCGTGCTGGTCAGAGTAAGTGAGTGAAGGTACTGCAAGTCCTTCAAACTGCACCAGAATGTAGAGTGGGTCTTGGGGGGGTGTCTGTGTACCAACTGTAATCTTGTTCTGTCATTTTTGGGGCCTAGTCAGGAAAATAAAGTTAAGTAAGCCTTTCTGTCAATTCAGGCTGAGGCCTAGTCAGGAGAATCAACTTGAGGAAGCCTTACTGTGAATTCAAGCTGAGGCCTAGTATCGAAAATCAAGTTGAGGAAGCCTTACTGTCAATACAGGCTGAGGCCTAGTTTGTAAAATCAGCTGAAGGAAGCCTTTTTGTAAAGAACTCTGTCTGGCACCTTTGAGATTTGGGATGTTGGGATGCTGGCCTATCCATGGCCCAGCCTCCTCAAACTGCACCAAGACGTAAAGTGGGTCTTGGGGGTTCTGTGTGCCAAGTTTGGTTTTGTTGTCTCATTGTTGGGGGCTGCAAAGTGTTTTGGACTTAAACTCCCACCATGCCTGACTGCCTCAGGGCTTTTCCTTACCTCCCTCTGGCACTGTAGAGTCTCGGAATGTTCGTGGCTGGCCAATGGGAGTCGTTTATGCAAATAATGCTGCCACATATCCTTCCTGGCCTGTGAAAGTGGCTGCCACATATCCGCCCTCCCACCCTCCGCATACACACATACAAACATTCCGTTTTATAAAGGTATACAGATACAGATGACCATGGGGCAAGTAAACTACATAGCTGGTAAGTGAGTGATGGTCACTCTGTTTAAAGAGTAAAGTGAAAGACCAAATCAAACTCACTAACACGAAGACAAAGAAGTGCCCCTCTTTCATAGTCGTCTGAGTTCTCAGAGCTATGTCTACGTGAGGTGTAGCATGTCCACAATGAAGAAGCCCTCCGAACCTCATGCAAATTACTTAAATGAGGGTGCCTTAAAACATAGCAAGGCAAGGGAGTTAGGGTACACCGTTACACAGAAACATGGAGACTATCAGAACCATTTCAAATGTGCATGCAAGATTGTTAGTTTCCCCAACAAATTTGGGGATATTATTTAAATAGTCAAGTAAGCAACAGCACTTGTTTTGTAGCAGTTTGGGCAAATCTTGTTTGGCTTGGGTGATGTAGTTCTTGGCTTGGACTCTCCCAAGCTCAGGAAGTTTGTGTTGGCCTCAAACTCACTCCTGTGTCCCATCTTGGTGTTTGTTGCAGGCGGGCAAGTGGGAGAACAACACGCTGAGCCACAAGTTTTCAGTGTGGCCCCGGTACAATTCGTTCAACGACAGCGAACCGGACAACAACCACCTGAGCATCGTCACGCTGGAGGAGGCCCCCTTCGTCATTGTGGAGGACATGGACCCCTTGACGGAGACCTGCGTCAAGAACACTGTGCCGTGCCGCAAATTCATCGTCATTAAGTAAGTCTGTCTTTGGGTCTCGATCCAACCCACCTTCATTCAACCCCATGCAACCCACCCAATGATGTTGGCTTCATTGGAGAAGATCAAATATTGCAATGTGAAGCCATGTCTTCATGAAATAGTTTTCATAGGAGCAGAAAACAAGTGGGCTCTATCTTCATATGACATGGAGAAAAGGGACCCTGCTTCCCATCTGCCAATCCAAAGAGTAGGACATGAACCCATGAGTTTGAGATGCCACCTGAACATTAGAAAGAACCTTTCTACTGTCGTCATCATCATAAGTGATCCCTCGTAGCTGAGTATAATTGTCTTCCAGAGTCCATTAAGTGACGATAGAAACCTATTCTGGTTCTGCGTTGTCTTTCGCAGTGGGGACGTTGATTTCCAGATGGAAGGTGGTCCCAACAAGAGTTTGCTTGACATGCCTTCTTCCTCTTGGGATGTTTTTCTCTTCTGCCCTCTATCCGTGCCTCTGCTTGTACTGTAACAGTGGGGGAGGTTTCCTTGGAGGGTCCTTTCTGGAAGGCCAATGTTCTCATGGGTGGCCTCTGCTTGTGTCCTCAGCAACATCACCAAGGAAGGGAAGAACGTGAAGAAGTGCTGCAAAGGCTTCTGCATCGACATCTTGAAGAAGCTCTCCAAGGCCATCAAGTTCACCTACGACCTCTACTTGGTGACCAATGGGAAGCACGGGAAGAAGATCAACAACGAGTGGAACGGGATGATTGGGGAGGTGAGTGCCATTAGGGACAAGAGCTCTTAGATCCAAACTTGGCCCATGAGCCATTCAAGTACCTCCAGGACTTGATGGACTTCCATAAGGCCTTTTCTGGTCTACTGTTTCCCTCGCTTTCTGACTTGGCTTGATTCCTTTCTTTTGCCCACCAGGTGGTCAAGAAGCAAGCGGTGATGGCTGTGGGCTCCCTCACCATCAACGGCGAGCGCTCGGAGGTGGTGGACTTCTCGGTGCCCTTCGTGGAGACGGGGATCAGCGTCATGGTCTCGCGGAGCAACGGCACAGTCTCGCCATCAGCTTTTTTAGGTAATTCTCTGTCCTCCACACGCCATTGGTCTCATTTCTCCATCGACCGATGAGGGTCCGATGTCTTTTCCTTCATACTTTCGAAATTCCTTCTCCACCTTTTTCCCTTTTCCCTGCTTCATCCCCCTTCCTTCTCCTTATTCTCCTCTCCTCTTGTTCTCCTCTTTTTCCTTCTTCCTCCTCTCTTCCTGCTTCCATCACCTCTGCCTACTTTGGGCTTCTTTTCTCCTCCTCCTCCTCCTCTTCCCCACTCCTCCTGTTCCTCTTCCTCCTCCCTCTTCCTGTTCCTTCTCCTCCTCTCCTTCCTCTTTCCCTTCTTCCTTATTCTTTTCCTCTTGTTCTTTTTTCTCTTTACCTTCCTCTTCGTCCTTGCCTCCTGCTCACTTCTTCCCCCACCTTCCCCCTCCTCCTCCTGTTCTCTTACTCTTCTTCCTCGTGCTCTCCTTCCTTCCCTCCCTCTTCCTCCTCTCCTCCCTTTCTTCTGCTTCTTTCTCCTCCCGCTTCCTCTTTCCCATTTGATTTGGCAAACTAGGTCATTCCAGCAAAGAGCGCTGGATGTTCCTTCATCATCTGGCTTTTGGCAGCTACAGAGAGTGCTAGAGAAACAGAAGGAGGCTTTTTGCTCTGTGGAGTTTGCTGTCTTCCAGCAAAGGCCAAGCGCAGAAAGAAAGGAAAAGGGCTGTGAACAACGCTGGCCCTTGGAAGCTTTCAGAAACAGAGGAAGGCTTTCATCCTGTGATGCCGATGCTGGTCTGAGGAGGAAAGGGAGGAGGAGGAGGAGGGAAAGATGTTGATGAGACAGAGAAGTTTGACGTCTCTGCAGCTTGCTTTATGGCTTAAGCAGTCGAAATGCAGCACTGTCCGAAAGACGTTGAGATATCATGGGCACGTATAGGCTATATTTGTGACAAACATGATCTCTTCTCAACACAAATGATTAAATGGAAGTTGCAAAGTTGCTGACTACAAGGACTATCTGTAATCCCCATCAGCAGCCCATTCAAACACTTGGTACTCTTTGCAGAAAATGCAGCATTGCACTCCCATAGGCCTCTATGGGGCCTAGTTCTTTCATTAAATGCCATTCATTCCCTTTCCATAACACACACTGCTTTCTGTCCCATGTTAGGCATGTGGTCAATCCCTTCTGGACTGTATTCCAGATTATGAGCATTATTAACCCTAGGGCATGGAATAGGCAGACATTGGACTCATAACCTTGGATACAATGGAAAATAGAAACAATACCCTGGTGGCACAGTGGGTTAAACCGTTAAGCTGCCAAATTTGCTGGTCGGCAGTTTGAATCTGTGGGATGGGGTGAGCTCCTGCTGTTAGCCCCAGCTTCTGCCAACCTAGCAGTTAAAAACATTCAGATGTGAGTAGATCAATAGGTACCGCTTCGGCGGGAAGGTAACGGTGCTCCATGCAGTCATGCTGCCCACATGACCTTGGAGGTGTCTATGAACAACACCAGCTCTTCAGCTTAGAAATAGAGATGAGCAGTACCTCTAGAGTCGTACTTGACTAGACTTAATGTCAAGGGGAAACATGTACCTCTTACTCTGGAGAACTTCATCGTTCAGCACCTTGGAGAGCTCCTTTAGGTCCTCCACCGGAGAGGTCCGTTTTTACAATGGATTCCCTCCATCCCTGGTATGGAAGGCCTTCATTTGTTCAGTCATACTATTTGATGCACTTTTAGAAACTAGTCAGAAATGAATCCCCAAATCCCTTGTTAGTGTAGGTTGCATATTCTAGTATACCCTTTCCACGGATATCAGCATAGCCATAAAGCTTTTCCCATGACTGGTTGTGGTGTGCCAGCCCCTGCTTTGAAAAGGGATATTGCTTCGCCTTCTCCTCCCCTCCCACCTCTCCTCTTCCTTCTCTGCCTTTTCTTCCTCCTCCTCCTCCTCCTATTTCTCCCCATTCTTTTCCTTCTTCTCCTTCTTGGCCTTCTCATTCTCCTTCAGCTTCTCATTCTCCTCCTCCTGTTTCTCCCAACTCTTTTCCTTTTCCTTCTCCTCCTCTCTCTCCTCTGATCGTTCTTCTTCCCTTCTGCCTTTTCCTACTCCTCCTCTAGCATCTTCTTTTCCTCCTCCTCCTATTTCTCTCCATTCTTTTCCTTCTTCTCTTCTGCCTTCTCATTCTCCTTCACCTCCTCCTCTTCCTGTTTCTCCCGACTCTTTTCCTTTTCTTCCTCTCCTCCTCCTCTGATCTTTCCCCTTTTTCCCTCTGCCTTTTCCTTCTCCTCCTCCAAGATCTTCTTTTCCTTCTCCTCCTCCTTCTATTTCTCTCATTTCTTTTCCTTCTTCTCTGCTTTCTCATTCTCCTTCACCACCACCTCTTCCTGTTTCTCCCAACTCTTTTCCTTTTACTCCTCTCCTCCTCTGATCGTTCTCCTTCTTCCCTTCTGCCTTTTCCTTCTCCTCCAGCATCTTCTTTTCCTTCTCCTCCTATTCCTCCCCATTCTTTTTCTTCTTCTCTGCCTACTCATTCTCCTTCAGCTTCTCTTCTTCCTCCCCTCCTTCTGTTTCTCCCAACTCTTTTCCTTTTCCTCCTTCTCCTCCTCTCCTCCTTCTCTGATCTTTCTCCTTCTTCTTCTCTGTCTTTTCCTTATCCTCCTCCTTCAGTATCTTCTTTTCCTCTCCTTCTGTTTCTCCCCACTCTTTTCTCCTCTTCCTCCACTCCTCCTCCTTCTGATCCTCCTCTTTCTTCTCTTTCCCCTCCTCCTCCTCTTCCTTCACATTCTCCTCTTTCTCAATTCCAAACCGAGTCTTCACATGACTGAGCCCTTTGCAGCTCTACACTGCTATTGCCACCTTGAACTGAACCAAGGCAACTCTGTATTGAACCAAGATGTGCTGCCCTTTCCAAATGGACACCTCTCTGAGGAATCTCACAGGGTTTGGGGTGTTTCCTTGTCTCAGTTTAGCCTTGCCCTCACTGCCAGGCCTGGCTGGCCTTTGACCAATGTCCAGGACCAAACTCCACTGTGGATGTGTCCTGATTTTGGGGATCCCAGGGGAAAACGCCACCCGAGGCCAGGTTGTGAGCTTTCCCTCGTTGCTTTCCACCCCTCTCATTGTCCTTAACTCACTTTCACACCTGGTCTCCTGGCCTCATCTGGACGCGGCCCAGCCATGTCAATCTCCCCAAGTTTCATCCTCGCAGGCAAGAAGGAAGGATCCTGACGTTTTTCTCCCAAATGGAAACTGCAGTTTGGGGAAATTATCCACCATTTGGGTTTTAGAGGAAGTTGCTGGGAAAATGGCACTTTCTGGGCAGGAAATGCAAGGTTTTGTACAATGAAGGCTTTTTTCTATGCAATCATTTGATTTTTCTTGCAAGGCTTCACAAAAGAGTCTGGAGCAACAAGCACCTGAGGCAAAGCACCAAAATCTGTGTACAGAGCTATCGTACTGTCTATTCTCCTATATGGCTCTGAAACACGGGTCACCTATCGCCAATACCTATAACTCCTCGAACGCTTTCATCAGCGTTGTCTTCGCACAATCCTAAATGCACACTGGACCAACTATGTGACAAATGTTGCTGTCCTTGAGCAAGCAGGGATCACCAGCATTGAGGCCATGCTATTGGGAACACAGCTGCGCTGGGCAGGGCACGTCTCTAGGATGGAGGACCACCGCCTCCCAAAGATACTACTCTACGGTGAACTCGCCACAGGTCAACGCAAGAGAGGCACCCCCAAAAAGAGATATAAGGACTCCCTGAAACAACATCTCAGGCTTGGCCAGATTGATCACCAACAATGGTCCACCCTGGCCTCACATCGGGAGGCATGGAGACGCACTATCCACAATGCTGCAGCCTCTTTCGAGAAGACATGCCGAATGGGTCACAAAGAGAAACGACAACGCAGAAAGAAACTTAACATGGAAACAACCTCACCCAATGAGACTTTTTGCTGTGCTTTCTGCAACCGAACTTGCCTATCTCAGACTGGCCTTTTTAGTCATTAACGCGCTTGTAAAAAGCGTGGGAGGAGTCCTTCCTAAGAATCTTCGTTCGCGAAGTAATGCCGAGGACAGGACATTATAATGTTATAAATATTATATGTATATACAATATATTACATGATTAGTAAAGACAAGATGGATTAGTAAACAAAATTAAAAAATTTAATATTTGAATCTGGCCCTGCCCACGGTGATCGTCTTTAGTGTCTTAATGTTTTGATTTCATATTGTTGTGTTGTTTATTTACATTGGTTTTGTATTTTAAGTTTTTTTATTTTCTGATTTTTTGTTGTGCTCTTGTGTTATATTGTGTTTATTACATTGATGGGCATGGCCTCATGTAAGCTGCCCGAGTCCCCTTGGGGAGATGGTGGTGGGGTATTTTATTTATTTGCATCATTTATATCCCGCCCATATCAGCCGAAGGGCGACTCAGGGTGGTGAACAATCGGCACAATTCGATGCCATCACTAAAACACACATCAACCAAATAAAAACATAGCATACCAACATCTAAAACATCAAAACATTAAAATAATGAACCATAACATTTTTAATTTTTTAAATAAATAAATAAAAAAGTATAAATAAAGCTTTTTATTATTATTATAAAGACAAAATAGGGTAATTCAAAACAAGAAACAATCAGGGCCAGCTAACACCTCCCAACAAAGGATTCCCCCAGGCAGGAAGCAGCTAGACCTTCAAGCTACAAGGCCATTAAATCCTAATCAATGTGGCCAATTGCAATATTCACACCTGCCTCAAAGAAACAAGAGTTCTTTCTCCCATCCTGGACCTTCCACAGATATATAAACCCCATTTGCCTAGTTTCCAACAGACCTCACAAACTCTGAGGATGTCTGCCATAGATGCCTGCGAAACGTCAGGAGAGAATGCTTCTGGAACATGGCCAGACAGCCTGGAAAACTCACAGCAACCCATTATTGCTCAGGTCTGATTCCCCTGAGCAAGGTTTTGTAGTGGGTTATCTTTGCAGCTTGGCCTTTCTCAGATACGCTTCCGTAGTCTCTCCATCTCAGAGTTGTGTGGCCCAACTGGGGAGCTGAAGGTAAAGCTGCAAAGAGAGCCATTCACAGTTGTTCTCTCTCTGACACAGAAGGGAAAACTGCTTCCATTCTCTCTCACAAAATACATTCCCACACCCAGAACAAATCTCTCTCTCTCTCTCTCCCTCTCCCATCCACCCATAAATCTGCCTTCTCTCTCTCTCTCTCTCATATATACACACACACACACACACAAAAACACACACACAGAACAGTTCTCTCTCTGCCTCTCTCCGTCTCTTCTCTCCTCTCCACCCACAGATCTGTTTTCATTCTTTCCCTATCTGCCTTCTACATTGACACGCACAGATCTACTCTGCTCTTTCTCTCCATCTCTGTTTTGCACTCACATAACATATACCAAATCTGTCTCTGTGTCTCCTATAGATTCGTGTTCATTCTGTCTCTCTTACACACACATACATGGAGAGATCTATTGCTCTTTTTCTTTCCTCCTCTCTCTCTTTCTCCATTTCTGTTTTCCATGTGCACAACACACACATGCTACACATTCTGTTCTCCATCTCCCTCTCGCACTGGGATCCGTGCCCTTTCTTTATCTCTCTTACACACGGATTTGCACATGGAGAGATCTGTTTCCTTTCTCATTTGAATACACACACACACAACATACGCACACAATGCACCCAGAAAACACATCTCTCCATGTCTTTCTCTCTGTCTCTCATCCACCCACGGATCTGTGTTCGTTCCTTTTTTCTCCCCCACACGCACAGGTCTGTTCTTTTTCTGGTGCTCCATCCTTTCTCTCCCTGCCTCTCCATTCCTCTTTTGCACGCACAAACACACTCTCTATTTCCACCGCAATCAGATCCAGGTCACTGCACTCCCTCCTTCCCTGGCCATGGTGGGGTTTTTTGGGTTGCTGTTGTTGTTGCTCTGGGGGTCTCTCCATTGTGTCAACCTGCATTGCAGCTCTCTCTCGGAGAGAGTGAGAGAACGAGAAAGGAAGAGAGGAGGACGTGTATTTGACGAGAGGGAGAGAGGGAGTTAAGACCAGTGCTCTCATTGTCAGATTTACCTGCCGCTGCTCTTTTGCTCGGTCATATAAAGGGAAAGAGAAAGAGAAAGAGAGGGATCCTCTGTGCCAAGCAGTGAGAGGGACACGCGTTAGGATGCTTTCCCCACTGTGTGCCATGCTCACCCATTCACTCCTCTCTCTGTCTCGCTCTCTTCTTTTTTTCTCCTCCCGCAGAGCCTTTTAGCGCTTCTGTTTGGGTCATGATGTTTGTGATGCTGCTCATCGTCGCGGCCATCGCCGTCTTCGTCTTTGAGTATTTCAGCCCTGTGGGCTACAACCGCAACCTGGCGCAAGGGAGAGGTACGCCAAAACAAACAAACAAGCAAGCAAACAAAAATGTATTATTTATTTATTTATTTACTCCATTTCCATACCGCTTTTCTCAGCCCATGGACGACTCAACACCTGGTCGAACAACCAGGTCTTAACCTTCCTACGAAATGCTAGCAAAGAAGAGGCCGAAGGGCCACCACCGAGAAGGCCCTGTCTCTCATCCCTGCCAAACGTATTTGTGACACGAGTGGGATCGAGAGCAGGGCCTCCCCGGATGATCTTAATGTCCTAGCTGGTTCATAGGAGGAAATACTTTCAGACAGGTAAGTTGGGCCAGAACCGTTTAGGGCTTTATAGGCTAAAGCCAGCACTTTGAATTGTGCCCAGTATCAAACTGGCAGCCAGTGGAGCTGGCGCAACAGAGGAGTTGTATGCCCCAGCAAAATGAACATACAATCGAAGAAGGTTTAATGTGTTGTCAACAGCTTTCCTGGCCAGAATTACTGGGTTGTTGTGTGCTTCCAGGCTGTATGGCCATGTTCCAGAAACATTCTCTCCTGAAATTTCGCCTGCATCTATGTCACACATCTCAGAGTTTGTAGGGTCTGTTGGAAACTAGGAAAATGAGTTTATATATCTGTGGAATAATGTCCAGGGTGGGAGAAAGAACTCTTATCTGTTGGAGGTAGGTGTGAATGTTGCAATTGGCCACCTTGATTAGCATTTAATGGTATTTTAGCTTCAAGGTCTGGTTGCTTCCTGCCTGGAGGAATCCTTTGTTGGGAGCTGTGGACAAGTCTACCACTGGTGCTCCGGGCGACTTACTTAAAACCCAAAAATACAACAGTTTAAAACATAGGTACACACGCCAGAAAGGCTCAGTCTCAAAAACCCCAAATGCCTGGCAGAAGAGCCAGGTTTTCAGGTCCGATAGGAATCTGATTTGGGCCAAGGGCACAGGGTGTTCCAGATCAAGTCTACTTAGGGACCACCAAACGCAGCAGCATTGCCCAAACATGAATCAAGGATTCCCATGGACAGGAAGCAGCCAGGCTTTGAAGCTACAATGACATTAAAAGTTAATCAAGGTGGCCAATTGCTATATTTACACTTACCTCAAATAGACAAGAGTTCTTTCTCCCACCCTGGACATTCCACAGATATATAAACCCTATTTGCCTAGTTTCCAACAGACCTCACAACCTCTGAGGATGCCTGCCATAGATGCAGGCAAAACATCAGGAGAGAATACTTCTGGAACTTGGCCAGACAGCCCGGAAAACTCACAACAACCGATGAAGGTTTGTTCTACTCCTGGCCTCTCATTCTTTTTTCTCTTCCTGAAGGAACGGCAAAAGGGATGAAAGCATGCAAGCAACCTTTAACTCCCAGACTGAGGTTCTTCCACTTAATGCAGTATGGCACTTCTTTAACTGCCATGGCTCAATGCTATGGGATCCTGGGAGTTGTAGATTCCCCAAGGCCACTTAGAAGAGAGCTCTAGTGCTGTAAACGGCAACCCCACCTTCAAAAATGAACAACCCCACAAAGATTGCCATTTGGCACCACTTGAATCCAAAGCTGGCTAGGGATACTGGGAGTTGTAGATTCTCAGGCCAATGAAAGGCAACCCCACAAAGAGTGCCTTTCGCTAATCCAAATGGAGTGCAACTCAGTTGAATAGCTCCGCTATAGATTATATGTCATTTGGCACCACTTGAACTGACACAGCTCAGTGCTATGAGGTCCGGGGAGTTGTAGATTCCCCAAGTTCCCTTAGAAGAGAGCTCTAGTGCTAAATACCCTTCAAGGGCAACCCCACAAAGAGTGCCTTATGCTAATCCAAATGGAGCGCAACTAAGTTGCATAGCTCCACAGTAGATTTCATACAGTTTGGCACCACTTGAACTCCCACAGCTCAATGCTATGGGGTCCTGGGAGTTGTAGTTCTCAAAGGCCTTGGGCCTCCTATGGGTGCATCTGCATTGTAGATTAATGTAGCTTGACATCCCTTTAACTGCTATGGGATCACAAGGGCTTCCTTGCCAAGGAGGTCTGGTCCCCCTCAAACTACAACTTTCAGTTCTCCATAGCCTTGAGCCACAGCCATTCAAGCGGTGTCAAACTGCATTAATTCAACAGTGCAGAGGCATCTTTGGTTTCATAGTCTAGCCAGCTTCAACTGGCTGCAGTTTTGGACCATCAGTGGTTGAGATATGATTAAAAAAATACAGTAGCCACTCAAGCAAATATTAACTCAAATTTCAAATCGTATTCCCAAAGCTGTTTTTAATGATACAGTCAAACTTATTGAATTTAGTTTGTCTTTAGTTCCTTTTATTACCGTATTTCAATATTAATATCAAATCAATACAGTGGATGGCGCAGCGTAATATGGGGTTTAGTATGTATTAGGCCCGTTTATAATAGTAACGCTAAACAAACAGAAACTACATTCATTCAGCATCTAACAATCCCTTTGGATGCCAGTTAACTTATTTATCTAGGAATTAGATTGTCTCGGAGTCTGGTGAGTCTCCTTCATTGAGTTTTTTTAAAAGCAGAGGCTGGATGTCCATCTGTCGGGAGGGATTGGATGGTGTCTTGCTGCCTGGCAGAAGGGGATCAGACTAGATGGCTTTTGGGGTTCCTTCCAACTCTTATGGTTCTATAGTACAATATTACAGGCCCTTTGCACACCAAGTCTGTGATTGTGTGACCTTAATACCCAATGCAATGAATGCATTGCCTGCTGCAAATGTAAGAACCCACCTGGGTTTGCATTCCTGCAAAAGCTTGAGGTTGCTGCCTCTAATTTCCCATTTGAAAGCCAAGGTGATATTCTCCTCCTTTTGTTTGCTCATAGACTGCCTTTATCTCAAGGGCTCTGAAAACATTGATAAACCATTTATCACCGCTTTGCTGTTGGCCTCGGAGCACCTTGGGACTTTCCCCCCATTCGATGGCATTTATTTATGGCATGTTCAGAATGATACAGAGAGTCCTTTTCCCTCCCAAAGGCGTAAAGGAATTAGGGTGGGAGGACAGGAAGGTTTGGGCTGAGAACCTAAATGAATATGCGTTCTGCTTTGAGGATAGATGGATGGATGGAGCTCAGGGTCTCATTGCAGAATGGAGGGATCATCGGAAGGACCCTCCAAAGGCCAACCCAAACCGGAATGTGCAATTATAGTTCTCTTGAGTGCAGGGCTGGATCTTGCGGTAAGCAAGGTAGGCACGCGCTTAGCACTCGCCCCATTCAGGGGTGCATCTTACTTGTCCCCGAGCCCCCTCCGACTCCCCGCTGCCGCCGGCCGGTCTGTGAGCATCCGGCTCCATGCCGACTCCGAGCACAAGCAGCGTAGCCCGAGGTCCGGAGGTGCCGGAGGAAGGGAGGAGAAGGAGGGAGGGGGTGAGAGAAGGAGCGGCAGCCACCAGCCACAGCCAGCCAGGTCGCCCAAAGCGGCTGGGGCCTGTTCCCACTTCCGCCAGTTGCCTGAGTGATGGCTCCCATGCCTTTTTCGCCACTGCCATGACATCACGTGCGCCATTTTCCCTACCATTTTGGCGGGAACGAGAGGGGTCGTGGCTCCACTCCTGGCCAAGCCCCCTCTCGTTCCCACCGAAATGGTAGGGAAAATGGCATGTGTGACATCATGGCGGCAGCGGAAAAGGCATGGGAGCCATACACACCATGTATGGCTTCCATATGGGCCATAGCGACGCTGCTGCCATGCTGACCGCTGGGCACACATGCGCACCTTCACGAGGCGGAAGACTGGGGAGGATGGAGAGCGAGGGCCGGAGAGCGAGGGGGCGCCAAAATAAGGTTTGCTTATTATTTTAAATTACCTTAGTCCGGCCCTGCTTGAGAGATAGCTATCCAATCTCTTTTCAAAGATGGAGAATCCACCAGCTTCAGATAAGCTAGACCTGAGCCCTTTAGGGTTTTCGAGGCCATAATTGTGGTTCTGTTCTCTCCATAGATCCCCATGGGCCCTCGTTCACGATTGGGAAGGCCATCTGGCTACTCTGGGGTTTGGTCTTCAACAATTCCGTCCCGGTCCAGAACCCCAAAGGGACCACTAGCAAGATCATGGTCTCGGTCTGGGCCTTCTTTGCGGTCATCTTCCTGGCCAGCTACACAGCCAACTTGGCCGCCTTCATGATCCAGGAAGAGTTTGTGGACCAAGTGACGGGGCTGAGTGACAAGAAGGTAAGCCCTCTGTTTCTCTCACTTCCCCTGTTAATTACATATATTGTACAATGGTTTATGACCGTTGATACAAAATAGAACCGAAGTTTGGTGGATCATAGGAATAACTATCTCAGATGGTGAACCTAGGCTGAGTTGAAACCAGGAAGAACTATCCAAGATGGGGAGACTAAGTTGGGTAAGATTCTATGAAGAACTATCTTAAGATGGTGAACCCCAGTTCGATAGATCCCAGGAAGACCTATCTAAGATGGTGAAACTAAGTTGTGTAGATCCTAGGAAGAATTATCTTATCATGGTGAAACTAAGTTGTGTAGATCCCAGGAAGAACTGTTAAAGATGGTGAACCCAGTTGGATAGATCCCAGGAAGATCTATCCAAGTCGGTGAACCCAGGTTGGATAGTACCTAGGAAGAACTATTCAAGATGGTGAACCCAAGTTGGATACATCCCAGAAAGAACTATCTAAGATGGTGAAACTAAGTTGTGTAGATCATAGGAAGATGTATCTTAAGATGGTGAACCCATGTTGGATAGATTCCAGGAAGAACTGTTAAACATGGTGAAACTAAGTTTTGTAGATCCCAGGAAGAACTGTCTAAGATGATGAACCCAAGTTGGATAGATCCCAGGAAGATCTATCCAAGATGGCGAACCAAAGTTGGATAGATCCCAGGAAGATCTATCCAAGATGGTGAACTTAAGTTGGAGAGATCCCAAGGAGAACTATTCAAGATGATGAAACTAAGTTGGGTTAAGATCTCAAGAACAACTGTCCAAGATGGTGAACTGAAGTCAGGTAGGTCCCAGAAAGAACCATCCAAAATGGCAAAACCTTTTGTCAAGCATAGCTTGGGCCTTTTGGATAACACTCCTGTAAAATTCAGGTAAAAACCCAGAGTAGGCTCACCGCGGCATTGACATCAATGGTCAATGATCTTTGCTGCACATGGGATGCTTGATGGTCATTTCTTGGTATCTCTGATCCATCCTTTGCCATTGACCAGCAATCTCTTAACTTGGCACCCTCTGAATGCTTGGATCAGCGGGATCCTTCATCTATGAGGTCCCAAGCTTATTTAAATCGGCAAAGAGCTTGGATTGTTACCTGGAAGATCCATTGATGAGAAACTCTTGGCCCTTCTCAGAACGAAGGCCTTTGAAGAAGTGTTTGGTGAATGCTTCGATTAATTAATTCATTTGTTTTCTTTCCTTCCTTGCCTTTAGTTTCAACAGCCCTATGCCTATTCGCCCCCATTTCGGTTTGGGACGGTCCCTAACGGAAGCACCGAGAGGAACATCCGAAACAACTACAAGGAGATGCACGCTTATATGGTCAAATACAACCAGAAGGGAGTGGAGGATGCCCTGGTCAGCCTGAAAACTGGGTAGGTGCTGCTTGGGAACCACAGGGTCCCTGTTTCCCCAAATGCCCACAATCTTCTCACCAAGGAGGACCAAATTGATTCTGGGTCATGGAACTGAAATGAGGGATGGATCTACAATTCTGGGGAAGACCAAGTGGGAGAAAGCTGCTTAATGATAGAACGTATGGGTGAAAATATTTGGGAAATGGTTGCCTTTCTTAAATGGTTTGGAAGTCCTGATACGGTGAATCTTGGATGCTTTTGCATGCTTCCAGAAATTGTGATTTGCCTTTTGGAGACATTCTAGGGCAGTGTTTCTCAATCTGGGGGTTGGGTTTCAGAGGGGTCACCAAAGACCATCTGAAAACATATATTTCAGGTGGTCTTAGGAACCCCTTTGGTAGAGAAGGCTGAAGATTTCTCCGCCTGTCCTTCTCTTCCTTTTTGGAAACAGAGGGCAAATTCTCTCACCAAAAGCCCGCCTGCAGTGTGATTGGCTGGCATCTCAGCCAAGGGGAGGGCTATTTCTGAGACTCCAAATGGGGAGGGGAGAGCAGGCGTGTTTGGAGCATGGTAGTGTGGTTCAATTGCACGGGTGAGGGAGAGCACACAAGGCTGGAGGGAGGTTCAGACCAGCAAGTCCCTTCAAGGCATGGGGGTTCTGTGTGGGAGCTTTGGCCCAATTCTATTGTTGGTGGGGCTCTGATTGATCTTTGATGGTAGGTGAACTATAAATCCCATCAACTACAACTCCCAAGTGTCAAGGTCTATTTCCCTCCAACTCCACCTGTTTTCACATTTGCACATATTGAGGATTTGTGCCAAGTTTGGTCCAGATCCATCATTTTTGAGTCCACAGTATTCTCTGGATGTAGGTGAACTACAACTCCAAAACTCAAGGTCAATGCTCACCAAACCCTTCCAGTATTTTCTGTTGATCATGGGCGTTTCCTGCACCAATATTGGTTCAGTTCCATTGTTGGTGGAGTTCAGAATGCTGATTGTAGGTGAACTATAAATCCCAGCAACTACAACTCCCAAATGACAAAATCAATCCCTCTCTTAACCCCACCAGTATTCAGATTTGGGCATATCAAGTATTAGTGCCAAATTTGGTCCAGTGAATGAAAATACATTCTGCGTATCAGATATTGACATTACGATTCATAACAGCAGCAAAATTACTGTTTTGAAGTAGCAATGAAAACTGTTGTTGTTGTGGGTCACCACAACATGAGGAACTGTATGAGGGGTCGCGCCATTAGGAAGGTTGTGAATCACTGTTCTAGGGCTATCTTGCATGGTTGTTGTTGTTATCATTGTCTCTTGACCAAGATTCAAAAGGATTCACAATATCAAAACAGAACATGAAAACCAATACGATTTAAAATCAAAATGGCCTGAACACTGACCGATTGGCATCAATACGGATCTATCTTTTCAAGCTGAGGAATAGATGTCCAAGGAGTTGGAGATTTCCTTTGGATATGTGTCTCCATTCACCAATAGATTTGATGGATCGGTTCTACTGAGGCTTCAGCCATAGAGCTTACATTTCTCATCTCCCGAGTCTTCGCTCTTCCAATATAGGAAGAAATGTGTAAACGTGGGTGCAGGGGGAACCATTCTTATGAATGAAATGAGCTGTAGCGCAATTCTTTTGCAGTCTCCATTGAGTTCGCATGGTGATGCCTGCGACTTCTCCTCCTCCCCTTCATCACTGCCGATGCCCGCCACATTTTGCTCAGCTGCCAGTTCTCTTCCTTAAGTGATTTCTCAAAGCCGGACATCCCAAGGTGGTGTCGGCATCACTTCCTTTGACGGATCCCTTCTGCGGCAGCGGCGGCAAATCGCCTGTCATGTACAGTAGTCCGGTGATCAATATCCGCCAGACGCGATGGAGTCCCCTTGGATTTGGGCCCCCGTCCTGAAGAGGAATTATAGAGACGCTCAGATCCAAGGCTGCCACGTTCATCTAAAGATGCCTCTAAACCTTCAGGCCGCATTTTGGGAGTGAACCTTGACTAGAAGAAGGGCATCCGCACTGCAAAGCTGTAGCTTTTCTGCATTGCTTTAACTCCCATGGCTCTTTCCTGGGATGTATAGTTTCCAGAAGATGGGATTTGTAGTTTTCAGATGATGGTGTCATTCAGGATTTTGCCGTTCTCAGGTGATGGCTCCATCCTGTGATTTGCAGTTTCTGGGTGGTGGCACCATCTAGGGATTGTAGCTTCCAGAAGCTGGTTCCATTTTGGGATTTGTGTTTCCAGGTAATTGTGCCATCATGGGATTTGTAATTTCCAGGTGATGGCTCTATCCTGCGAGTTGTAGTTTCCAGCAACTGGTTTCCATATGATGGCGCCATCCAGGGATTTGTAGTTTCCAGATGATGGCTCCATCCTGAGAGTTGTAGTTTTCAGAAGCTGTTTCCATTCTGGGATTTGTAGTTTCCAGATGATGGCTCCATCCTGGGATTTGCAGTTCCCAGATGATGGTGCCTTCAAGGGTTTTGTAGTTTCCAGATGATGGTTCCATCCTTGGAGTTGTAGTTTCCAAATAGATAGAAATACTTTTCAGACAATGATTGCAGTAGTGGTATTTCACTATGATACAAAGCAGTGCCTGCTATTCCTTGGCGATTACAGTGACTCTCTGCATTTCTTGGGGTTTTCTCAGAGGAGTTCTTGGCTTGTACTTTCTTCTGAAATGCAGCAGAATGAGGATCTGAATCTGGGACTTCAACCAATACTCAAACCATGGACGTGGGCTCTTTTGTAGCCGAACCTCATTTGCAATTTTGGAATTTGGAACCCCTTTCCTTTAGACAGCATCCCCCCCCCCCCCAATAGTCATTGGAATTTGGAGAGCTGTTATCCAAAAAAAGTAACTTTCCTAAGTGCTGGGCACCAATCCAAGGAAATTCTGTCCATCATTCTCTTTGAAAAGCCAGTTTTTGTGTTTTACCTGCTGTCAGCGTATTGTTCAAACATATCGCGATGGCCATAAAGTGGAGAAACCGGTCTGCGGGAACCTGGCGGTCTGCCGGATATTTTGAATGATGGAGGCAGTAACTTCAGAACCGTCTGCTGTGGACTGCTGTGAGTTTTGAAATGGAATTTTATTTTATTTTATTTCTGTGGTTTTGATGGTTTTGGAATGTATCTTTATTTTGAAATGGAATTGAATTTTATTTTTTTTTATTTTTTTTTATTTAAATAAATAATTTTATTTATTATTTTATAATATAATGTAGTATAATATAATATGATATAGTATAATATGGTATGGTGTAATATATTGTATATACATATAATATTGATAATGTTGTAATGTAATACAATATAATACTACTAATAATAATATGATATTATAATTGTATATTTTATGTTACATGCAATATTACTAATAATATTGCAGTATAATGTTATAGTACAGTGTTTCTCAACCTTCCTAATGCCGTTACCCCTTAATACTGTTCCTCATGTTGTGGCGACCCCCAACCATAAAATTATTTTTGTTGCCACTCCATAACAGGGTTTGGTGGTCATTGACCTTAAGTTTTGGAGTTGTAGTTCACCTACATCCAGAAAGCAACATGGACGCAAACCATGATGGATCTTGACCAAACTTTGCACTGATACTCAATATGCCCAAATGTGAACACCGGTGGCGTTTGGGGGAAATAGAACTTGACATTTGGGAGTTGTAGTTGCTGGGATTTATAGTTCACCTACAATCAAGGAACATTCTGAACCGCACTAATGATAGAATTGGGCCAAACTTCCCACCTGGAAACCCCATGGCCAACAGAAAATACCGTGTTTTCGGATAGCCTTTGGCGACCCTTCTGACACCCCATCGCGACCCCCACAGGGGTCCCGACCCCCAGGTTGAGAAACACTGTTATAGTACAATGTGATATGTAATATTGACGTTGTGCTGTGGCAATAATAGAGTATATTGTGTTTGCATTTTGCTTGTAAGCCGCTCTGAGTCCCCTTCGGGGTTGATAAGGATGGCATATAAATGTCGTAAATAATAATAATAATAATAATAATAATAATAAATAATACAGCCATACAGCCCGGAAAACCCACAGCAACCCAGTGATTCCAGCGATGAACACCTTCGACAACACAATATGGAATGTGTCCATTGGAGGGAGACCAAAATGGTCAAAAATCTAGAACAGTCTAGAACAGAGCTATCCAAACTGTGTGTCAGGACACACAACTGTGTCGCCTGTAGCCCACAGCTCTGTTGTCTGAAAAATGCTGCCCACTCCACCCCCACCAACATTTGCAGTATCCCCACTCATTTTCGGAGAGCACTGCTACCCCCACGAATGACAGGCCTGGACCAAACTTGGCACACAAACCCAGTGTGGCACACTTTATGTCCTGGTGCAGTTTGGAAGAGGACGGACCACAGATGATGGGATTTGCAGTACCGTCACCCGATGCACCTTCCACAGACCACTGTTATGCACATAAATGACAAAACTGGACAAAATTTGGCATCTAGTCCAACCTCCTTCAGCCAGACAGGAAGATGCACCAGGATTGTGGCACAGCTGGCTGGAAGTCAGCTGCATTAAGATCACTACTGACCAAAAGGTCATGAGTTTGAAGCCAGCCTGGGTTGGAGTGAGCACTCGACCAAAATTGTGTAGCTTGTTGTCGACCTTTGCAGTCCAAAAGACAGTTGCATCTGTCAAGTAGGAAATTTAGGTACCACTTTGTGGGGAGGCTAATTTAACTGATTTATGAGGCCATAAAAATCTCCAGGAAGTATGCAAAGAATGAGGAAGCGACAGCTCCCTTGGTGGCCAGAAGCTGGAATGTTAAATAGCCTCTGAGTGTCTGTCTATATATGTTGCGTGTCTATGGCATTGAATGTTTGCCATGTATATGTACATTGTAATCCACCCTGAGTCCCCTGCGGGGTGAGAAGGATGGAAGATAAATACTGTAAATAAATAATAAATAAAAGCCCTCCCAACAGATGACCATCCAGCCTCAGTAAAAAAAAAACTCCTGAGAAGGAGGCTCTACTAGACTCCCAGGCAGTTGCTATGCCATTAGCGTTAGAAGAGGCCCCCAAAGGGCATCTAGTCCAACCACTTCAGCCCTAGATGGTGACCCAGCCTCTGCTTTCAATCCTCCTGAGAGGTTTAATCACTTCAGAAATAGAATGCTGGTCCTGTTCAAGTGTCACGACTGCTTTGGCTTCTCTAATTAGCATGATTTGTTGACTGAGCTGCAGGAATTACCACTAAAAGTTTCTAATCAAGAAAAGAAACTTTGTGGACAGTGTTGTCTTCAGTGAACCCCGTGGAGTGGCTAGGGAGGAAACAACACAGAAATCAACTGCACAACATCAGAAGTGGAAAGGAAACATTTTCAAACTTTGTTTATGTTGTAAAGATTGTATGAAACATACATTTATATCTATATCCATATATCTGTGGTGTGGTGGGGGCTCCTTCTAGGGAGGCTTTTAAAGAGAGGCTGGATGGCCATCTGTTGGGGGTGCTTTGAATGTGATTCTCCTGCTTCTTGGCAGAATGGGGTTGGACTGGGGACCAGATCTCTTCCAACCCTATGATTCTATGATCCTATCTATATCTATTGTATGATAGTCTTATTAGGAGTCTAGGGAAGTCATGCTCCCCATGCTCTCTTCTGCCTTGGTCAAGCCACACCTAGAATCACACTGTGTCCCATTCTGGGCACCACAATTGAAGGGAGATGTTGACAAGCTGGAATGTGTCCAGAGGAGGGTGACTCAAAGGATCAAGGATCTGGAGAACAAGCCGTATGAGGAGCGGCTTAAAGAGCTGGGCATATTTAGCCTGAAGAAGAGAAGGCTGAGAAGAGACATGATGAGGGCCATGGATCAAGAATTTGGGGAAGTCATAGGGAGGAGGGAGCAAGCTTGTTTTCTGCTGCTCTGGAGACTAGGACATGAACAATGGCTTCAAACTACAAGAAAGGAGTTTCCACCTGAACATGAGGAAGAACTTCCTAACTGTGAGAGCAGTTCAGCAGTGGAACTCTCTGCCTCAGAGTGTGGTGGAGGCTCCCTCTTTGGAGACTTTTATCAGAGGCTGGATGGCCATCTGTCGGGGGGCTTTGAATAGATTTTCCTGCTTCTTGGCAGAATGGGGTTGGACTGCATGGCCCACGAGGACTCTTCCAACTCTAGGATTTTATTAGAGTTTGGCATAGAATAACCTCCAGTTTGCTCGTAAAACCGAATGGCTGTGTCATGAAAGGAGGCAGCATGTCTAAAAAGCGTATCTCCAACATAAAAAGTTTGGAAAGCTCCAGTTTAGAAACTACGAATCGCTGTCAAGGGCAACTTAGGGAGCTGGGGATATTTAACTTGGGAGAAGCAAAGGCTGAGAGAAGGAGATGTATTCAGATTTTGAGTCTGGATTCCACGTTTGCAGCAAACAGGCCTGATTGTGGATTTCCACTCGCTCTTGAGGCCCATCCGGCTTCCTCTCCGAAAGAAAGAACAACTGCAGGGGAGGGAGGGAGGGAGAGAGAGAAGCAAGTGTCACGAACGAATGGCAGCATTGTATTCGAGTGCCCGAGTGATTTGTTCCCACTTTCTCTTTCAACGAGTCTTTTTATAAAGAGAGTTAAGGGAGGCAGCACTGTCAGGGAAATCTTATTTCCTCGCCCGGTGATGGATGAGCATGCTTTACTCCAGCAACACTGAGCAGCAAGAGAGGCTTATGCAATCGTGGGGTTGGGTCTACACGCAGTTTTGACCCCGCTTGAACTGCCCTGGCTCAAGGGGAGAGAGCCGTGGGATGTGTAGTTTGGCAGGGAACCAGCACTCTTGGGCAGAGGAATTGGGAGAGACCTCAGGAGCCATCCTATCCAACTCCTTCTGCCTTCATGCAGGCAAAGTACAATCAAAGCACCCCCCGCCAGATGGCCATCCAGTCCCTGTTTGAGTCTCCGAAAAAGCAGGCTCTGCCGGACTCTGAGGCAGAGAGTTCCACTGTTGAACAGCTCTTCTTATTATCAGAAAGTCTTCTTAGTGTTCAGGTGGAATCTTCTTGATATCAAGCAGGAATTTGGGGGTCTTGCCATGAAGGCAGAGAGAGAGACCAGCCAAACCCACCAAAGAGGATCCGATATAGCCCTGGTGAGATACGAAGCAGCCAATCCAAATTACCCAAATAAAGTCTCACCAAGTTGAAGAAACGTCACTGAGTTGTTTATTTCGTTCCAGCTAGAGCAGATGTCTAGCCATAATCGGTTGTCCAAAGCTGACATAAAGCGCAAGGCAATACAACACATTTTTATAGAAATACAAATCTGTCAAAGTTCAAATATCCCGCCCCCTGCCCCTCAGCCGGCTTCGTGCCGATTGGTTGGAGTCATCAGCTGGGAGGGAGGCGCGGCCGGCTTAGCCGCACCTCAGCCAATCAGGAGGCCAGCCCCGCTTCAGGCTCTCAGCCAATGGGAGCGAAGGATGCGGTTCTTGTCCATGCAAATGTTCCGGATAAGTCCTTTGTGTTAGGAGATTAACCAGCCCAAGGATGTGGGATCCCTTGAGCATTGGTAGGCTGGGGTCACAAAAAGGTGGCATTTCATATTTTTATATAGGAACACAAGGAAGGGGAAAGCATATGGGGAATACATACATATAGAAGGGAGATAGGAACTATATCATCTAGTTCCTTGGTTTTGAACAATCTTTTACAGAGTCCTTGGGGGGTGGTGGTCACCTCCGATATCATCCTTTCCTCTCATTTGAACCCATGGCTCCAACGAGTCCTAGTCTCCAGTGGTAAACAAGCCTTCTCCCTCCTCCTTATGTCTTCCTTCCAGATGGCTCTCATGTCTGCTCTCAACCTTTTCATCTGAGGCTAAACAGACCCAGCTGTTTATGCAACTCCTCAGAGGGACTTGTGGTCTCCTAATTTTCCATCCTTTTTGTTTCCCTCCTCTGGACTCGTTCCATCTTGTCAATATCTCTTCAATTGCTTTGCCCAGAATTGGACTTCACTTCACGTCACTTCACTTTATTAGTCGCTCACCACCAGGCGTAGAACGGTAAAACAGTAGTAACTATTTGATAATTTGTCTGATTACATAAATGCACACCCAAAAGGTCGCAAATCCGACATTACTCTAACATATGGTGGCAGAGAGTTCCATAGAGTTGGAGTATAGGTCGCAAAGGCTCTACGGTGAAGGTGATTATTCCAGGTGAAGTCTGACTAAAGCAGGATAGAGAGGCATGATTCTTTCCCTTGATCACTATACTCCTCTTGATGCAGCCTAGAATGGCATTGGTTTTTTAGCTGCTGCATCACACTGTTGGCTCATGTTCAGCTTGTTGTCTACGAAGACTCCCAAGATCTTTTCCACATGTCACTTTGCTGTCAAAAAATACCACTGGGGAAGGGGTATTTAGCAAGAAGCTAATAACCTCAACAAAATCATCAACACAACACTATATAAATCTTAAATAAGTCTATCAAATATCTCACAATATTATTATCACATATCAATACATATATATCAATGTTCACACACAAAAGAAACTCCCATAGGTAATGATCAAAGTCACTTCCTTGCTTTAGTGTGGTTTAGATAGTCCCAAAGTTTATGTCATGCAGTATACCGCCATGAGAAAAGTCCAATTGCTTTATCTGGTTCAGTCCCCAAACAAAGTCCGCCAGTATGATCGATGGAGAAGGCGGTCTCTGTCATAGGGACAGCTCGTAGATAGTCCCAAAGTTTATGTCATTTGCAGTAACCAGTGAAGATCTTTTAAAATTGGTGAAATATGGCTCTGTCTCCCAGAGTAAGTCGTGGCCAACGGTTTTGCGTACCGACAGCACCCTGGGTCGAGCTTCAGCAGCAGCTGCGTGTCATCGGCATATTGATAACAGTTGAAACCGTAGCTTCTAGCGATACCGGCCAGGGGCTGGACGTAGATGTTAAAATGGGTGGGGGGCAGGATGGCACCCTGCGGAACCCCACACTCCAGCCCACATTTCCTGGAGACCTGGCCCTGCCACTTTCGACCCGCTGCGAGCGACCCCGCAGAAACGATCCTAGCCAGGTCAGGGCCTTGTCTTGGATCCCAGAGGCCGCCAAGCGGCGGCAGCAAATCATGATCAACGGTGTCGAAGGCCGCGGTTAGGTCAAGGAGGACTAGGACTGCCGAGCCCCCTCCGTCCAACTGGCGGCGGATGTCATCTGTGATTGCTACTAGGACGGATTCGACGCCGTGGCCCGCTCGAAGCCTGACTGAAACGGGTCTAGCCCCAGATCGGTCCAAGAAGTCCCGCAGCTGGTTTCCACTGCTCGCTCAATAGCTTCCCAGAAAGGGCAGATTAGCGACAGGGCGGTAGTTCGCCGGATCATTGGGGTCGAGGTTCGCCTTTTTCAGAAGAGGGCTAACTCTAGCCTCCCTTCAGGGACTCGGGGAAGGAGCCTGTGTCCAATGAGAGGTTCACCAGGTCCACCAGGGCGTCAGTATGGTGTCTATGCAAGACTTGACTAAGTGCGAAGGACACAGGTCCATGGGGCAGGTCGTAGCCCTTGCCCCGGCCACCAGCTTTTCACCTCTTCCGATGTTAGGGTTTGAATTCGGTGAAGTAGAGCCCGTTTGTCTGGGTTGGATGTCGAGTCCACTCATTTCCTTCCTCTGGAATGGGCGGCAGGTCGCGCCGAAGTGCCGTGATTTTCCCGATGAAGTGCTCTTGGAGATCCTCTGCCGTCACCGTAGAGCTGTTGGAATCACTCTGTGGAGACCCCAGAAGGCTCGGACCACTTTAAAGATCTGGGCTGTGCGGGAGCCGGCGGCTGTAATCTGGGCGGCATTATAGGATTTCTTAGCCTCCTTGATCTCACGTTCATACAGCCTATGCAGTTCTCTGTAGGTTGCTCTATTTGCCGTGCTGGGTTTCCGTCTCCAAATGGAGCGGACAGACTGAGGCGAGTCCAAAATGTCAAGCCTTTTCTACTATTCATCCGAGAGCAAATTCGGAAAAAGTCCTTAGGTGTAGATAAACAATGTGCAAAACCAAACGTAATGGGAAAGCCCAGGCCTACGGGAATTCATAGATGGATCCAGCCCGTTTCATCCCAAGGACTTCTTCAGGGCCACGTCCGCAGCTTCCGTATTTACATTGTCATCAATATTATTGAATTCCAATAGCACATCTGCAATATATGAAAAAGATCACGGTAATAACTATGTTAATACAACCCAAACAAACACAGTCAGAACGAGGGTAGGACTGTCTGCTATAAGGCATAAATCATAATATATAATACATTCAAAAGGCGCTTACCACAAGTTAAACATCAAAGATCATCACAGAATATTAGCGACCGCAATACGGTAAATCGAGGATGATGGTCCTCCAAGTGCAGTGTCTTGGCGGTGGGTCTGTAGGTGGCTGTGGAGCAATATTCTTAATCCTCATGTTCTCCCACAGTGATGGCATTGGTTTCCAGGTGGAAGCCAGTCCCGATCAGGGTTGGCTTGACGCTACTTCCTCTTGGCACATTTCTCCCTTTGTGCCTCTTCAAATTCCACAGCACTGCTGGTCACAGCTGACCTCCAATTAGAGTGCTCAAGGGCCAGGGTCTCTCAGTTCTCGGTGTCTCTGCCACAGTTTTTAAGGTTGGCTTTAAGACCATCTTTCAATCTCTTTTCCGGTCCACCAACATTCCGTTTTCCGTTCTTGAGTTGGGAGTAAAGTAACTGCTTTGGGAAACGGTGATTGGGCATTATAGCTGAGTTGATGGCGTAGGAGCATGGCTTCAGTGCTGGTGGTCTTTGCTTCTTCCAGCATGCTGACATTTGTCTGCCTGTCTTCCCATGAAATTTGCAGGATTTTTCAGAGGCAACACGAATGGAATCTTTCCAGGAGTTGAATGATTTATAGTCGGGATTTTTAGTTCACCTACAATCAAAGAGCATTCCGAACCCCGCCAATGATAGAATTGGGCCACAGAACCCCCATGACCAACAGAAAATACTGTGTTTTCTGATGGTCTTTGGTGACCCCTCTGACACCCCCTCCCACCCCCCCCCCCGGGTTCCTGACCCCCAGGTTGAGAAACGCAGCCCTATATAAACATCTCAAAAAATGGGGTGCATCGTAGAATCAATCTTGAATGGATTATTGTTGCTGTTAGTGGTCCTGAATTTAGAGCTGATTTTACAACCATCTGGGTCTTACAGTTAAGAAATACGGTATTTTAACGGTTTTAATAGTTTTATGTGATATTAACTATTGGTTTCTAACAGTTCTGCATTTCATTCTAGTTTTATCACTTATATGTTGTAGGTTTTAAATGGTAAATTACATTGTTTTTAGTGTTTTGAGCTGCTTTAAGGGAAGAGAGTGGAGCATTCATCATCATGAGTCCCTCTGGGGCGATAGGGCGGGTTACAGATAAAAGTTTTTATTATTATTATTTATCACCATCATCATCATCTCCACAGGGTGCATCTTCATTGTGGAATTGATGCAGTTCGATCCCACTTCAATTGCCATGACCCCATGTGATAAGAGTCCTGGGAGTTGTAGTTTTCCAAGGTCAATCAGGGCCAGCTAACACCTCCCAATGAAGGATTTCCCCAGGCAGGGAAGCAGCCAGGCTTTGAAGCTGCAAGGACATTCAATGCTAAGCAAGCTGGCCAATTGCAACATTCACACTTGCCTCAAACAGACAATTCTTTTTCCCCACCCTGGACATTATCCCACAGATATATAAACCCCATTTGCCTAGTTTCCGACAGACCTCACAACCTCTGAAGATGCCTGCCACAGATGTGGGCAAAACATCAGGAGAGAATGCTTCTGGAACATGGCCAGACAGCCTGGCAAACTCACAGCAACCCAGTCTTGAACCTTCTTTGTCAAAAAGTGTAAACTCTAACTCCCTCTAACTTCCATAGCATGGAGACGTGGCATTTCAGGTGGGACCAAACTGCATTAATTTTGCAGCGTAGATGCAACTTGAGATGCAACACAAGAAGCTCGTCATCCTTTTATCTTCATCAAATTATAGACTTGGAGAAGACCCCCCCCAAAGGGCCATCAAATCCCATCCCGCAATCAAAGCTCTCCTGAGAGATGACCACCCAACTTCTGTTTCAAACCCTTCAGATACAGAGACCCCAATGGACTTCCAGGCAGTATATTCCAACATCAAATAGCTCAGCCTGTCCACAGGTTGTTCCTAATGTTTATGTGGGATCTCTTTTCCTGCAATGTTCAATGTATTTTCTCCTTTATTGCAGGAAGCTGGATGCCTTTATCTACGATGCAGCGGTGTTGAACTACAAAGCTGGCCGGGACGAGGGCTGCAAGCTGGTGACCATTGGCAGCGGCTACATCTTTGCCACCACTGGCTACGGGATCGCCCTCCAGAAAGGGTCGCCCTGGAAGAGGGCCATCGATTTGGCGCTCTTGCAATTCGTGGGCGATGGTGAGTCCCTTTGGCAGCCATTTATGGCTGCTGTCCTTCATCTGTTGGCACACATGGCAGGAGTGTGGCCAATCCACTCTGGGTTTCGTTCTGTGGTTGTAACAGATCCATAGTTGCTGCTCAACCTATTTTGCAGAAACTTGTAGTGTTGGGTTTGTCATTGGCTCTGATTGATGGCTCTCCATGTTGGCTCCGGTTTATGGGGGAGCAATCCAATAGGTTTCCTTGGCCAGGCTTCTTCAGATGAGGTTCTCCATTGCCTTCACCTGAGGTTGACAGTGTGTGACTTGGCTACAGTCAACTTCCATGGCCTCCAGTGGCCTTACAGTTTGGCATTCAAACCCATAAAACAGTGCCTACACATCAACTCCAGCTGAAGGCAATAATTTCCTGGGGTTTCCTTGACCTTCAGGAGAGGTTCTTCGTGGCTTTCTTCTGAGGCTCATCTAAGATCAACCAATGGGATTCCGTGGTCTCCAGTGGCTCTAGTTTGGAATTTAAACCACTGCAACGATGCCTTCAGGTCGACTCCAAGTGAAGGTTTTCTTGCCCAGGTTTCTTCTGAAGAGCCTCTCCATTGCTTTCCTCTGAGGCTGAGAGAGTGTGGCGTGGTCGAAGTTAACACCAGTGGGATTCTATGGTCCCCAGGGGCCCCAAATTATCTTTGAACTGCTGCCTTCCAACCAGCTTTATCCCTCCCATATGGCAGTGTTTCTCAACCTGGTGGCCGAGACCCGGGGGGGGGGGGTGTCAGAGGGGTCGCCAAAGACCATAGGAAAACATGTATTTCTGATTGTTGTAGGAACCCCTTTGGTAGAGAAGTATTTTCTGTTGATCATTGGGAATCTGTGAATTTTGGCCCAATTCTATCATCGGTGGGGTTCAGAATGCTTTGATTGTAGGTGAACAATAAATCCCAGCAACTACAACTCCCAAATGTCAAGGTACTATATATTTTCCCCAAACTCCACCAGGGTTCACATTTGAGCATATTGAGTGTTCATGCCATGTTTGGTCCAGATTCATCATTGTTTGAGTCCACAGTGCTCTCTGGATGTAGGTGAACTACAACTCCAAAACTCAAGATCAATGCCCACCAAACCCTTCTAGTATTTTCTGTTGGTTATGGGAGTTCTGTTTGTCAAGTTTGGTTCAGTTCCATCATTGATGGAGTTCAGAATGCTCTTTGATTTTAGGTGAACTATAAATCCCAGCAACTACAACTCCCAAATTTGGGTTTTTGTGCCAAATGTGGTCCAGTGCATGAAAATACATCCTGCATTTCAGATATTTACATGACGAGGTGGAGGCTTCTTCTTTGGAGGCTTTTAAGCAGAGGGTGGATGGCCATCTGTCAAGGGTTCTTTGAATGTGATTTTCCTGCTTCTTGGCAGGGGGTTGGACTGGACAGCCTATGAGATCTCTTCCAACTCTATGATTCTATGATTCTTTGATTCATAGCAGTAGCAAAATTTCTGTTATGAAGTAACAATGAAAATTATTTTATGCTTGGGGGTCTACACAACATGAGGAACTGTATTAAGGGGTCGCAGCATTAGGAAGGTTGAGAACCATTGCCTTAGGGCTTCCTTGGCAAGCTGCCTTCAGAGGAGGCTTGCCCTCTGAGGCTGGGAAAGTGTGCCTCGCCCATTCCCAGAAATCCATAGAGATTCGAGCTCCAATCGTAATCCCTAGGCTTCCCAGATTTGTTAATTTGCCTTTCAGAGTGGGATATCCTGGGATTTGTAGTTTGGCAAGTACTTTTTGGCCAATCGGTCTCAAGACCCTCAAAACAACAACTCCTAGGATCCCGTTGCATTGAGCTATGGCAGCAAAAATGGTGCCAAACCGCATTAACTCAACAATATAGATGCATCCTAAACATCTCCCCAAACTACAAATCCTAGTATTACATAGCATTGAACCATGGTTGTTAAAATAGTACGAAACGGCATTCTTTCTAAAGTGTAGAACCCATTTGCAAAGTTATGAAACACCGACTGCATTGTCGGCTCTTATTTTTAACATGTTCCAACCTTTGGGGGAAATGACGGAGGCGGAACACTCTCTCTGGAAGGATATTTTTGAAAGAAAGAAAGAAAGAAACCTAATCTTCAAGTTGCTTTTCTTCCTTCCTTCTTTCCAAATGTCTCTCATTCCGGACGTCTCCTCTTCTTAATTTTAAACTTGAGTGCCTTTTGTAGGACAGCCTCCGGCATTCAGCTTCATCCATTTGCAGCATATTAAAAAGTGCTCCTCCAAACAATGAGAAAGATTTCCCCTTTTGTCCCGCTCTGAATGTCCCCCTTTTTTTGCTTCTAATTACCTCCGCTTTATTAACAGAAAAATAAGACAATAAGGCTCGTTTGCAGCTGTTTTCTTGCATTTATATTGAAATTGCAACCGGAGCCAGGCAGGTTTGTTTTCTCTTCTTTGGGGGATTTGCAAAAGGAAAGAAAGCAAGAAAAATTAGAAGGCTTTGAGTGCGTCCGCGAGGTGGAATTAATTTGGTTTTGTGCCACTTGAACTGCCATCACTCAGTGCTATGGACTACTGGGAGTTGTACTTTTGCAAGAGCCACAGCCTTCTTTGACCAAGAAGCTGGTGCCTCGGAAATTACAAATCCCAGGATTCCATAGCATTAAGCTGTGGGCAGATCGGAGTCCCCAGTGGCAGAGTGGGCTAAAGCGCTGAGCTGCTGAACTTGCTGACTGAAAGGTTACAAGTTTGAATCCGGGGAGCGGGGTGAGCTCCTCCTGTTAGCCCCAGCTTCTGCCAACCTAGCAGTTCGAAAACATGCAAATGTGAGTAGGTCAATAGGTACTGCTCCAGCTCTCCATGCAGTCATGCCGGCCAAATGACCTTTGGAGTTGTCTACGGACAAGGCCAGCTCTTTGGCTTAGAAATGGAGAGGAGCACCATCCCCCAGAGTCAGACACAACTGGGCTTAATGTCAGGGGGAAACCTATGGGCAGATCAGAGTTCTGATGGAAGATCTAGAGATTTCTAGAGAGGTGATGGTGGTGGTTCCGCCGATGTTGATGATGGTAATGGTAATAATGATTGTGATGATGTTGATGGTGCTGTTGATTGTAATGGTGGTGATGGTGATGATGTTGGTGATGATGGTGCTGTTGATTGTGATGAAGATGGCGATGGTAATGTTGACGGCAATGATGATGGTGATATGATGATGAGGTTGATGGTACTGTTGATTGTGATGATAACAGTAATGGCAATTATGGTGCTGTTGACGGTGATGATGATGGTGATGATGGTCGATTATGATGCTACATAGATAGTGATGATGATTTTGATGATGATGATGGGATTGGTGATGATGACGGTTATGATGGCTGATGATATGTAGTGATGATGTTGATGATGGCAACAATGATGGTGGTGATTGTCGATGATGATGATTTATTATATTGATAGTGATTATGATAATGACGGTAATAATGGTGATGGAAATGATGGCGGTGATGTTGACCAATGGTGATAATGTCAATGGTGATGATATGTTGTTGTTGTTGTTGTTGATGATGATGATATGTTGAGGATGATGGTGATTATGATGATGATAGTAACGGTGATGATGATGATGGTCGATGGTGATGATGATAATGATGGTGATGTTGGCCAATGGGGATAATATCAATGGTGATGATATGTTGTTGTTGTTGATGATGATGATATGTTGAGGATGGTGTTGATGATGGCGATGATGATGTTAGCAACGGTGATGGTGATGATGTTAATGACGGTAATAATCGTGATGGTAATGATGATGGTGATGGCTGATGGTGATAATGTTGATGGTGATGATATGTTGATGATGATATGTTGAGGATGATGTTGATGATGGCGATGATGATGTTGTTGATGGGGATTATATGTTGATAGTGATGGTGATGCTGGTGGTGATGGTATGATGCCAATGATGGAGACAGTGATGGTGTTGATGGTGATTATTATGATGCTGGTGGTGATGATGTTGCCAATCGTGGTGGCGAAATCCAAGATTCCTGATTTTAACCAATGGTGCCTTCTGCCCATTGCAGGCGAGATGGAGGAGCTGGAGACACTGTGGCTGACGGGGATCTGCCACAATGAGAAGAATGAGGTCATGAGCAGCCAGCTGGACATTGACAACATGGCGGGCGTCTTCTACATGCTGGCAGCCGCCATGGCCCTCAGCCTCATCACCTTTGTCTGGGAGCACCTCTTCTACTGGAAGCTGCGCTTCTGCTTCACCGGTGTCTGCTCTGACCGGCCCGGATTGCTCTTCTCCATCAGCAGGGTCAGTGCTCTTGCCTTGTTGGGTTCCATTTAATGAATTTCACCCAATTAGCACCCCCACTTTCACTTTCTTGTATCCTCATCAAGAGGATAATGGGCCATGTTAGCCTCCAAAGAAACCATGGGTCAATCTCTTTGTCTGCATCTATAGTTCTTTATAACTTTTTCAAGCCATGGATCTGTACATGTAAAATCCATGGATGCTCAAGTCCCATTAGCACAAGAAATAATAATAATGGTGATAATAATAATGATGATAATAGTAATAGTAAGCCAGTCAAAGTGGTCCCAGTGGCGATTGGCATACTGGGTGCAGTGCCTAAAGACCTTGGCCTGCACTTAAACACAATCTGCGCTGACAAAAATACCATCTGTCAGCTGCAAAAGGCTACCCTACTTGGATCTGCACACATTATTCGCCGATACATCCGACGTGTGATCCAATACAACAACCAGTATAGTGATCTTGTTTGCTGTGTACTAATCTTGTTGTGTTTCTAATAATAATAATAATAATAATAATACGCAATGCCATACTAAAATAACAGCATTCACTTACATAAAATGGCAAAATCAAGCTTTACTTTTTAGAATCATATCTATCTCTGTCTCTCTATGTATATAATAAAAGTCAGTGTTTGTGGCGGGAGGTGCGACAGGAGGTGTGGAGGAAGGGAGGAATATGTGGCAGCTTTTTGATTGGTCACCAATGTGGGATTATTTGCATAAATCATTCTGATTGGCCAGCCACCCAAGATTCCACCACTCCTAGGCAGCACAGAGAGGAAACGAAATGGCCTAAGGCATACATAAATGGCTGGAGTTGAAGTTAACCAGTTGACAGTTTTTCCCGTTGGAAATTGAATGTTCAGTACCTTCACCAAATACACTTCACAAAAAAACACTGCAAGCCCTACAAATCACAGACTAGGCCCAAAATTGACAGTAAGGTTTCATTAACTTGATTTTCCTGACTAGGCCTCACCTAATGAGATACTGTTTAAGGCATGAATTGACAGTAAGGCTTCATTAACTTGATTTTCCCAACTAGGTCTCAGCTCATGGGACATTGTGTATGGCCTGAATTGACAGTAACCAACCTTGCAATGATGGCTCAGGACCACACCTGGCAAACAAGGGACCAATGGCCCACTTTACAACCTGGTGTGGTTTAGGGCAGGATGGGCCGCGAATGATGGGATTCGCTGTACCTTCACATCATTCACTTCCCAAACAACACTGTATCCCCTATAAATCACATACCAGGCACAAAATTGACAGCTTAGGCTTCCTTAACTTGATTTTCCTGACTAGGCCTCAGTTGATGGGATATTGTTAGGCTTCCTCAACTTGATTTTCCTGACTAGGCCCCCAACAATGACAGAACAAGACCAAACTTGGCACACAGACCCCCCCCCCAAGACGCATCCTACATCCTGGTGCAGTTTGAGGGAGGATGGACCATGGAAAATGGGACTTGCAGTACTTAAATTCACTTCCTTAGAGCACAGTGGCCCACACCAATAACGAATGAGGACCAAACTTGGCACACAGAGGCCCAATGGCCCACTTTACAAACCTGCTGCAGTTCACGGCAGGATGGCTCACAACTGATGGGATTTGCAGTACCTTCACCCAATTCATTTCCAACAGAACATTGCAGCCCCTACAAATCAAAGACCAGGCCCAAACTTGGCACACAGATTACCCATGACCCACTCTACATCCTGGTGCAATTTTGAGTGGGACGGATCACGGATGATGGGAGTTGCAGTACGTTCACTCAATTTCTGAGATCACTGCAACCCTCATCCAGAAAATGATCAAGACCAAATGTGACACACACAGCCCCCATGACCCACTCTACATTCTGGTGCTGTTTGGAGGAGGATGGACCATGGCCAATAGGACTCGCAGTACCTTCACTAAGTTCCTGAGACTACTGCAAGCCACATAAACATCTAATAGGAACCAACCTTGGCACACAATGCCTTCCTCAAATAACCCGGGCACTGCCGGGTCCTCAGCTAGTATGTAATATTTTCAAGCCATGGATCTGTGGATGCTCAAGTCCTATTACATGCAATGCCACAGTAAAATAACAGTGTTTCCTTCTATGCAGTGGCAAAACCAAGGTTTGCTATTTGAAATAATATCTATCGATCTATCTATCAATCGATCGATCGATCGATAAATAGCTTGCTGTGAATTTTTCGGGCTGTATGGCCATGTTCCAGAAACATTATCTCCTGATGTTTCACCAACATCTGTGGCAGGCATCCTCAGAGTTTGTGAAGTCTGTTGGAAACTAGGCAAGTAGGGTTTATATAAACCAACAAACCAGTTCAGAGACTAAGATTGTCTGGGGAGACCCTGCTCTCGGTCCTGCCTTCCTCGCAAGCATGGCTGGTGGGGACAAGAGACAGGGCCTTCTCAGTGGTGGTCCTTTGGTTGTGGCACTCCCTCCCTAGTGACCTCAGATCAGCCCCATCCCTATTAGCCTTCAGGAGGAGAGTCAAAACCTGACTCTGGGAGCAGGCTTTCCAAAAAATAGGGCAGTGCAGTAATCTTAATGTGGAATTATGTGCAATTGATCACGGAATGGCTTTAGACCTTGAACTCTGGATGGCGTGTTTTAACCCCGAATGCATTTTAATCATGTTTATGCTGTTGTTAGTTTAATCCAAACCATTTTAGGTGAATTTTGTATGTTTTGAGGCACTGTGTAGGTGCTATTTGTAAGCCGCCTTCAGTCCCCCGTCCGTTCCCCCCCCCCCCGCCCCGAGGTAGAGAAAGGTGGGGTAAATAAATAAATGAATAAATAAATACAGCAAATAAATAAATGAATAAAATAGATGTGGGTGAAACATCAGGAGAGAATGCTTCTGGAAAATGACCATGCAGCTCAGAAAACTCACAACAACCCAGTGATTCCGGCCATGAAAGCCTTCGACAAGAGATTGATAAATAATAATAATAAACTTAATAATAATAAACTTTATTTATACCCCACCACCATCTCCCCAACGGGGACTCGGGGCGGCTTAAATAAGGCCAAGCCCAACGGTGCATTACAATAAAATAATACAAAACAAAACACAAAAATATATACTTTCACGCAATGGATCCGTAAATTCAAAATCAGTGCATGATTAAAGCCCGTTCTATATGATGGCAGATCCCTTATATAACATTGGCATAAGCAGGATTTACTTTTTTCCAATTTTGGTAAGAATTTTTTTAAGGATCATAGAATTCTAGAGCTGGAAGAGACCTCATGGGCCATCCAGTCCAACCCCATTCTGCCAAGAAGCAGGAAAATTGCATTCAAACCACCCACGACAGGTGGCCATCCAGCCTCTGTTTAAAAGCCTCCAAAGAAGGAGGCTCCAACACACTCCATGGCAGAGAGTTCCACTGCTGAACAGCTCTCACAATCAGGAGATATTAAGATGGCGGATATTAAGACGACGGAATCCATAGATATGGAGGGCCAACTATGAGATGCATTTTATTTTGGAAAACCATCTGAAAAGGGCCTGGAGAGGACAACGGTAGATGACATTTTGGCCAGCTTTGCACTTATCTTTCCCTTCAAGGTAATGGCGCTCAATGCAGCCATGTGGCCACATGACCTTGGGTTATACTGCTGAGCTGCTGAACTTGCTGACCGAAAGGTTGGTGGTTGAAATCTGAGGAAAAGGTGAGCTCCTGCTGTTAGGCCCAGCTTCTGCCAACCTAGCAGTTCGAAAACATGCAAATGTGAGTAGTCGGCAGGAAGGTGATGGCGTTCCATGCAGTCATGCTGGAGGTGTCTATGGACAACACTGGCTCTTCGGCTTAGAAATGGAGATGAGCACCAACCCCCAGAGTTGGACACGACTGGACTTAATGTCAGGGGAAAACCTTTACCTTTACTTTGCACCCATCTTTACCTTTATCTGTCTCAAATCTTGATACAGGAAGAAAGGCAGAATAAAAATAAAGTAAATTCATAACATCATAATACGAATCCCATTTTAAAATATCCCTCATCCTATCTTTTGAAACTGCCAATATATTGCAATTATTTTCCCTGTCGCATATAATGCCGCTGACTATCTCAAGCCATTTTCCCAGTTGAACATACAGCTTCAATAGACAATTAATGTTATAACTGAAGGCGTTTGTTTGCGAGGGACAGAGCCAATTTAAATTCCCCCCTCTTCTTTATGCAACCAGTATTTTTTTTATTAAAAAAATAGCGGCAGCAAAAAAGAAAAGACAAAAAATCCCAATAAGTTATTTGTTTAAACCCAAGCTGCAAATCTGCTTAGTCTGAACCTTTGGCAACTTCCATCACTAGGATTTTAATTAGTTAATTGACACTGCAATTCGGTCATTTGCCAAAACATATGGGAAATAATTGGATGGGACTATGGCGTTTCGGTGCCTAATTGCAACAAATGGCCAAACTGGAGACGGAGGATCGAATAGAGAGATTTACTACTACTACTACTACTACTACTACTACTACTACTATTATTATTATTTGATACACAACAAGATTAGTACATAGCAAACAAGATCACTATGCTGTCTTTTGTATTTGATCACATATTGGACACCTTCCAAGTGACCAGTACTGTGGTATGTATCGGCAAAGAATGCATGCAGATCCAAGTAGGGTGGCCTTTTGCAGCTGACAGATAGTAATTTTGTCAGCGCCAATTGTGTTTAAGTGCAGGCCAAGGTCTTTAGGCACTGCACCCTGGGTGCCGATCACCACTGGGACCCCCTTTACTGGCTTACGCCAGAGTCTTTGCAGTTTGATCTTTAAATCCTCATATCCAGTTGCTTCTCGTCAACCCTGCTGTCACCAGAGATTGCAACATCGACGATCCATACATATTATTATTATTATTATTATTATTATTTTGCAATTGGAAATATGTATCATCTTCCCCATTGCATGTAGTTTGTGGCGTTCCTAGGTACACAGCATTTCAAGAACTTTGCAAATTGTACCGGTTTGTAGGGCTTGGTTTCGGTCCCAACTGCCTTGGACCCATTGTAGCCGCAAAGCAATTCACAACATTCAAAAGGAACCAATGCAGTTTAAAACCCACAACGTGCAAGTATTAAAATAGAATTAAACACACAAGTCAATAATAGCAGACAAATAAGAAGCCCAACAACCAGAAATTAGGTTGCAGTTTTGGGATCACTGCGTAGTTTTTAAATAATAATAATAATTATTATAATTATTATTATTATTATTATAGACCGCCCTATCTCCCCAAAGGGACTCAGGCAGTTTCCAACAAATATGGGCAACCATTCAATGCCTTGAGCTTGTTTGGAGCTTCTAGCAGAGGAGCGCAGCTATCGTATACCTGGGACCGAAGACCTTGGTACACTCCTTATATACTGGGGACGTCATCCCCTTCCATATTAGGGAAGGATACATATGGAGCGATGAGAGAGGAAGGGGACACCCGCCTGGCCAGCCAGATCAGCTGACTCAACCCTGGTGATCAATGGAGTGACAGATGTCGCAGCCAGATTGCCCTCACATCCAGAGCCCCCAGTGGCGCAATGGGTTAAACCCTTCTGCCAGCAGGACCGAAGACTGGCAGGTTGGAGGTTCGAATCCTGGGACAGTGCAGACGAGCTCCTTCTGTCAGCTCCAGCTCCCCATGCGGGGACATAAGAGAAGCCTCCCACAAGGATGGTATAATAGCTAAACATCCGGGTGTCCCCTGAGCAATGTTCTTGCAGACAGCCAGTTCTCTCACACCAGAAGTAACTTGCAGTTTCTCAAGTTGCTCCTCACATGGAAAAAACCCAAAAAAACAAACAAATGATTTAATGCCAAAAAGAAAACCATACAAACTATTTACATCAAGACAAGGCACATTAGACAATATAGAACAAATAACTGTAACTTAGTAAATAAAATAGCAAAAAGAATAAAAACAAAAACATAATAAAATACAAAAACCTGATACAACACACTAAAATACTCCCCGGCAGATCTTAGAGCCTGTTCCGGTTCATAGGAGAAGATGTGATGACGGAGATAGGCAGGGCCTGAATAGTTTTGGGTTTTGTAAGTTATAACCTGCACCTTGAATTGGGTCTGGAAACTTACCGGCAGCCAGTGGAGCTGCTTTAATAGGGATGCCATGCATTGCCTATAATTAGCTCCAATAAGAAGTCTGGCTGCAGACCAGTAATATATTTTACGTTGGATAGTTTAAATTGAAAAAAAAAATATTAAAAAAGTATACTTTGAGGTTGCTGTGAGTTTTCCGGGCTGTATGCCAAGTTCCAGAAGCATTCTCTCCTGACGTTTTGTCTGCATCTCTAGCATGCATCCTCAGAGGTTGGAGGTCTGTTGAAAACTAGGCAAGTGGGGTTTATATCTCTCTGAAATATCCAGGATGGGAGAAAGAAGTCTTGTCTGCTTGAGGCAAGTGTGAGTATTGCAAATGGCCACCTTGATTAGCATTGAATGGCCTTGCACTTTAAAAGCCTGGCTGCTTCCTGCCTGGGGGAATCCTTTGTTGGGAGCCAGGCTAGGCTTTGAAGCTGCAAGGCCATTCAATGCTAATCAAGGTGGCCAATTGCAACAGTCTCCAACCCTGATCATAAACTCCACTTGCCTATAAATGTCAGGAGAGAATGCTTCTGCAACATGGCCATACAGCTCGGAAAACTCACAACAACCCAGTGGTTGTGGCCATGAAAGCCTTCGACAATACATTGACTTAGTATTTAAATTGCATTTTAATTTAAACATGCATGCACATTGTTTATTACATGTGAAATATGTGAAGCAGCATTTCAATCCTTTCTTTCCTCTGTGAAAGCGGAGGCAGAGCAAACGCAAGCCTTGCAAAGGTGCTCTTTGCTCTTTCGAGAGGCGGCCTCTTCTCGTCTTGCCTGGAGGAAGGGCATCCATGGTTCATCGCAAGCGCCGTCTGGGCCTTGACCATTGGAGCCAGCTGGCCACTTTGGCCTTGGCAGGTGGAGTGGCCTGTGGCCTTCTGGTGGACATCTGGTTGGGAAGGAACAACATGTCGGTCCAAACTCATGAGCTGCAATCATCCCAAAACTCGTTCACGCTGCAAGTTGTGACCTTGGAAGTTGTGGCTCCAAAACAGTGGTGTTTGATTTCTATTAGTCACACTCCCCGGCACCTGTATCCATGCAGCCTTTTTCCCTGGACTTTGGATTCATATTCCAATATCTGAATGAATGGATGAATTTTATTACTACGGTCACAGACCAGGAGTTTTAAATATTTTAAACATTACAATCAGAGGCTTTGAAAAACATCCAAACCAGTCGTTCGAAACATTAAAAGCGGAAAGTCCAGGATGTGCGACCAACCTAATTGGCTTCGTGTATGACACTTAATTAAAATTTGTGGATCTAGATATGAAAATGAATAGGTTAAAACTGGATTGTTGGTTGTTTCATATCTGGATTGCCCTGTTTCTTTATTTACTGTTTATGATTTTAGAGTTTTTTTAATACTTGTAGCCAGATTTTGCTCATGTTCACGGTTTCCTCCTTTCTGTTGAAATTGTCCACATGCTTGTGGATTCCAGTGGCTTCTCTGTACTGTCTGACAAGGTAGTTGTCTGTGTTCTCAAATAATATGCAGCATCCAGGTTGGTTCAAGTATTAAGAAACTCTTAAAAATGCCTTCTCTATTGGCCTTTCTACATCCCTTTTAGCTCACCTGCGTTTTGACTTGGCACTTAAATGTATCAGTCGAAGACTGTTGGACCTTGCCTTCTGTGAGCTGCACTCTCGCTCTTACGTTTCTTGTTCCCCAAGTACGCTACACTGGGCCGCTCCCTGGAGCCATTACCTTAAGAATTTGACTGTTGCCAAATACCGCTGCTTATTTTCCAAGGCAAGATGTTCCCCTCGGACATACCTCAAGGCAAATTTATAGGTTTTCCATAGCAAGGCTTTGCACATGCAGTAAGCAAATAATAATAATAATATCTGAAAATATTCCAAATCTAAAACATGTCTGGTCCCAAGAAATATATATCATCTCTGTTTTCCTCCATTGTTTGTACTGTGTGGCTTTTGTAGGTACACAGCATTGCCAAAACTTTGCAAAGGCCAAGGGAGCTGGGTATGTTTGCCCTGGAGAAGAGATGGCAATTTATTCCAAGCTCCTCAAGTCTTGCTCTAAGTCTCCGGAGCAGCAGAAAACAGGGATGATCCTTCCTCAATATGGCTTTCTTTCAGATATTTAAATATAGCTATTGTATATATCTGAAAGGATACCAGTTTGTTTTCTGCTACTCTAGAGACCAGGACATGGATCAAATTTCAGCAAAAGAAATACAACCTCATTATGAGGAAGAACTTCTTGATGGTAAGAGTTGTTGAGTGGTGGAATGTGCTCCTGGGAGTCCGGTGGTCTCCTTCTCTAGAGGTTTTTAAAGTAGGGACTGAATGGTCTTTGTTGGGAAGGCTTAGATTGATTGTGTCTTCCTCAGTGGAAGAATGGGGTTGGATTGGATGGCCCTTGGGCCTTTTCCAGTTCTATGATTCCATGACTTAATCTGTATTTCTCTGGCCTTTGCAGGGTATTTACAGCTGCATCCACGGCGTCCATATTGAGGAGAAGAAGAAGTCCCCCAGCTTCACCTTGACCAGCTCCCAAACCAACATGTTGAAACTCCTGCGGACGGCCAAGAACATGACCAACATGACCAACCTGAACCCCTCTCCCAAACGGACAGCGGACTTCATCCACAGGGGTTCTCTGATCATGGATATGATGATGGACAAGGGGAACTTGATGTTCCCTGACAACAACCGGACCTTTCCGCCAAAGGAGAACGTTTTCACAGACAACATGAGTGACCTGCAGACTTACATGGGCAACCGGCACAAGGACAACCTCAACAACTATGTTTTCCAAGGCCAGCACCCCCTGACACTCAATGAGTCCAACCCAAACACAGTGGAGGTGGCCGTGGCCACCAAAGCAGAGGGGAACTCACGCCCGAGGCAGCTGTGGCGCAAATCGGTGGAGTCCTTGCGCCAGGAGTCCCTTCGCCAGAGCCAAGGTCCATCGCAAGAGACAGATGCAGAGAATCGGCAGCACTCCCTGAAAGGGTCCCGGTTCCTCCCTGAAGAGATCATCCGCTCTGATGTTTCGGATACCTCCTGCCATGCAGAACCAGCCGAGACCAACAACAAGCCCCACAAGTCCAAGGACAACACGAAGAAGAGGCCCGTAGCCAAATACCCGAAGGACTGCAGTGATGTTGAGTTGACATATCTGAAAAACAAATCCCTGCCCCGGGATAAAATCTACATCATCGACGCAGAGAAGGAGCACGGCTTCCGCCTTGATACACCCCAGTATATTGAGAACATTATCCTTCCAGAGTCGGTGGGCTTTTCAGAGGTGTATCAGGAGCCCGACGATAGCTACCACCCAGCAGAGTCGTCGAGTAACAGGACCGCTTTGCCTGATGAGGAAAGTCTTCCGAGCGAGGACCAGTACAAGCTCTATTCCAAGCACTACGCTGCGAAGGAGAAGAACGAGACCAACGAGCGCTACCGACAGACAGCCACCCATTGCCGTAGCTGTCTGTCCACCTTGCCTGCCTACGCCGGGCACTACTTGAGCCGCTCGCCCTACAAGTGTGACTCTTGCCTGCGGATGGGGAACCTCTATGACATTGATGAGGACCAGATGTTGACTGATGCAGCCGCCGAGACTGTGCCCCGGGCAGAGATCTACCGCCACAACTGGGTTCAGAACAACCAGACGCAGCCACCCAAGAAGAGCAAGCTGAAGATTGGACGGCAGCGTTCCTTCGACAATCTTTTTGAGAAGGCCAGGGAGGCTGATGCTGCAGCAAGACCGTCCCGCAGCATCAGCCTCAGAGAGCGGGAAAAGCTCCTTGAAGGCAGCAGTGGTGGCAGCGGTGGAAGTGGCCTTTTTGCGAGCCGCTTTAACGCTGCCCCGCAAAGCGAATTCTTGAGCAACAATGTCCCGCTTTTCACCCGCACTCTAGACGATGGGAAGAGGGTAAGGTCGGCATACCCTGACCTCTCGGCGGAGACCCCTTTCCTGCACTCGCTTTGCGGTGGTAGCGACGACCAGGCCTCGGCCCTCGGGCGCAGTCCGGGGAGCCTTTATCGACTCTCCTTGCCGAACAAAGGGGCGAGGAATGATAGTTACTCCCGGTCGTCGATAAAGTCGACCGCCTCGTACTGTTCCAGAGACGGACGGGTCCACAACGACGTGTACCTTTTGGAGCCTGGGTTGCCTTACGCTGCAAATCAGTTTAGCTCCTACACCACGCCGAGGGTGATAAATTCCTGCAGCAATAGACGCATATATAAGAAGATGCCTAGCATCGAATCGGATGTTTAGCGGTTTATTTCCCTCCCCTCATTCCCCGATTAAACACTTTTTTCTCCATAGGGAAACATAGTTGCCAGCATTCTCTCCAGGCGGACGGGGAAAATTCCTTGGCGGATTGGCAACTAGTCAAATTTGTGCGCCAAGCGGTTATGTAGTTGCTCAAGAAAAAAAATTGGAAATTATGAAAGAGAACATATCTCTCTCCAAGGGTGTATCTCTACTACACACCTAGGTTTTGTTTAATATGGCTTTAAATGGAGTTGTAATTTCTTCGTGCCGCTTTGGATTTAATGTTACAGATCCCAAGCTCCACTCTAAAATACTAGATTCACTTATGCTTAGTTTGATATGGCTTTTAAGCCAACTGGGAATTAGAATTTTGAGATGGTGCTTTGGGTCCGGTGCTACAGATCCCAAGTCCCATTCATGAAATGCTACAATTCCCTGGAAACATGGAGAATTTGGAGAATTTGCAGTCTGTAGTGTAAATATACCCTTGGGGTGAGTTCAAAAATGAGCATCACAGATGGGCATCATATGTCGGGATCAACCCACCGATTCCTGTTGGCAACTATGTTATTTTTCTATTACAATGGTTCTTTTACCTTTTGTCCGTCGGACCATGTCCTTCCAGCACTTTCGCCCCCCTCCCCCCCGTAATTCTGTCCTCCCAAACTTTTATTTTTTTGAATAGAGAAATAAGCAATATGGTATGCATGTACTTTGACACAGAGCAACTACAAAAACAAAGACAAAAAAAATGTTTAAGAATGCATTTGCACACTGACAAAACGGTAAGACTTGTCAAAGAGATTAGAAAGTTAGTCTTTTTTCTAAAAAAATGAAATATATATACAGATATATATACAGATATATATAGCTAGAGCTATATGATTTAGTCTCATCTTTGTTTTTTAAACACAGTCAAGCAAAAGAGAAAAAAAAACCTAATCTCAGGGCCCATGAATGGAAAATGATATTGTGTTCATCTGTGTCTGTCTTACAGAGACCAAGGCTGGCTTCCACCACAGACTCCTCCTCCTCCTCCCTTGCCAAATCCCATAGAAAGGAGGGGACGGGTCCTAAATTGCTAATTGAGGCTGACTTGTTCCCAAACTGCGAGATGTAGTGTGCAACTGGGAATGGAGAAATACATCACAGGAAAGGGCGAGGCAGATGGGCCACGGGTGTCCCTCCGCCATCTTCCCATAGAGACTGTGGAGATCACACCAGGCCCCATTGAAAGCAAGTGTGGAGGAGTGCTTCCCTAGGACCCCTACCAGGTTAGCCCTGTTGACCAGGTGAGACAGGTTGGGAGAGCGGGAGCATTCTCTTGGCATTTCTGCATCATGGCATCGAACCTATTGGGGGACCTCTGGGAACCTCTGTTGTCCAACCAATAAAGTACCCCAGTGCCCAGTGTATCAGGGAACCTCTGATTGGTTGGAATCTATTAGGGATTTCTGATATCCAACCTATCGGGGACTTTGGTGTCCAGCTTATGAGGATACTTTGAGGCAGTGGTTCTCAACCTGTGGTTCTCCAGAAGTTTTGGCCTTCAACTCCCAGAAATCCTAATAGCTGGTAAACTGGCTGGGATTTCTGGGAGTTGTAGGCCAAAACACCTGGGGACCCACAGGTTGAGAACCACTGCCTTAAGGAAACCCCTGGCATCCAACCTATCAGAGATCTCCGATGTCCAACCTATTGAGCTCCTCTGGTACCTATAGGTACCTCTCAATAGGTTGGAATATATTGGTACTTCTGATAAGTTGGAACCTATTGTTACCGCTGATAGGTTGGAATCGATCAGGGGACCCCAGGTGTCCAGCCAAACCATGGCTAGATGTCTCTTCTGCCAACCGAATGTAGATTTCCAGACAGTTCCCCTATCTTGGGATCAACCTGTCCCAGCCATAGAGGGGTGTTCTCTTTTTTCCTCGGGCCTCTCCCTACGCACAGAAGAAGTTTGCAATGGCTTCTTCTGGTTGTTGTCGTGTGTTGTTTTACATTGGAGGAGACATTACAGTGTGGAGTCTATTGGCACTGCAGCCAAAAAAAGCAGACCTGGATGGATAGCACTTTATGGTTGATGTCACTTTAAAAAAAAGGTTCACTTTAGTCTCAAAAGAGTCTTATTGACTGTAGGAAAGAGGCAAGAGGGTTTGGACAGCAGATAGGGTCAGGGGTACATGCTTCCTTTTGTTCAGGTGACACATTGGCCTCGATCCTAGTCTTAGTTCCAATAGCAGTAGACCAGGGGTGGGCAATTACCGGCCCTCCAAGTGTTTTGGACTTCAACTCCCAGAAATCCTAGCCAGTTTACCAGCTGTTAGGATTTCTGGGAGTTGAAGTCCAAAACACCTGGAGGGCCGGTAATTGCCCACCCTTGCAGTAGACCCATCAGTGGGATTGACCCAAGAGTCACCATTCACCAGTAGAATGAGTCTAATAGGATCAGTGCAGTTGACCCACCAATAGAATTGACTGAAGTGTTGACTTGTTGTTCAACAATGATTGAATAGGTCTACTCAATTGGAAACCAGTGCAGTCGACCCATCAATGGGACTGTCCCAAGTGTTGAATCGCCATTCATCAAAGGAATGGGTCTACTCCATTGGGAACCAGTACAGTCAACCCATCAGTGGGGTTGACCCAAATGCTGACTTCTTGTTCAACAATGAATTAAATGGGTCTACTCCATTGGGACCAGTACAGTGGATCCATCAATGCGATAGATCCAAGTATTGAGTCACCATTAAGAAGCTGATTGAATGGGTCTACTTCATTGGGACCAAGGCATAGGATCCAAGGACCAGGTGGATCGTAACTCCTTTCCCAAAGGCAGCCTTGTTGAGTCCAAACTGGTCCTACATTCCAGGGAGAAGATTCTGGAGAGCCCCGTTTGGGGACTGAAGCCAAAAAAATCAGGGGGAAAAGGAAACGTAGGCCCAATGCATTGCACTTGTCAGGTGTTGGCTTTCATGTCCAGATACTTTTGTTTCGTCGCGCGGTTGCTTATATTTTGTAACCAAATGGGTTTGTAGAAAACACACACAGACAACTTCCACTGTCTGACATCGCAACTCTGAAATCTCGACACAAATTTCGGTGTTTCTTATTTCTGACCCCAAAGGTCTTTGTGTATGGAGCATGCATCTGTGAAGCCGTAGCGACTTTGTGACCTTAACTTGAATCCTCAGTGTGTCCATGTCTCTCCTGTGTTGGTGATGATAACTCAGGGCTGTATAGTATCTCTCCATCCCTTTGTCCCTTCTCATTGCTCCAAAACATGGATCGCCGTTGCCAAAATAATGGTCACTTATTTGTTTATGACCAAACATTGTCCTGAACCTATGACGGCAGCAGCCATAGATGTGGAATGGACTCAACCAGGAATGCCGCTCCGCTCCATTTTGTTTCCCCCCCACAGCACTTCTTTCGGGTGAAATGCCACCTATATCTGTAAGCATGTTTGAACATTTCTCAAAACGCATCTGAAATATTCGAGATCTGCACCTGATTTATATAATCCCATAGATCATGGCTGGGGGGTGTCCATTTTGGCTGCCCTCCCTACCTCTGAAGTAAAGAGAAGGAGTCAATGATGGGGGCATCTCCTCCCCAAAAAGATGAACCCTGATCCCAAATGAATGTTTTCCCCCTTCTATCCTCAAATTTCTAGCATTGAGACATTGAAAAGTCTGAACTTCTCTTTGCTGTGTTTGCATTGCCTTGTGGTTACATTGCCTGTTGCTTTTCTCTGAATGCTTTGAATGCTGGAACTCTAAATGTTCAAAGGAAGTTTTAGGTGACTGAAATGCTAGACGTGTCAGAATGGAAGGGAAATCTCATTGTGGGGAGGAATCGTTCTGATTTGGGGAGGGAATGCCTTCATTTTGCCTCTGCCCCATAGTTACAGCCCTGCCGGACTCGGTATTATATCAATATGCAGTAAGTGAATCTATTCTGAGGAACACAGATCTTATATTTATTTATTTATGTATGTATTTATTATTCGGTCTTGTATGCGGCCGCTCCCTGAGGGCTTGGAGCGGCTCACAACACACAATATAAAACACCATAAAAGTAACGATTAACAATGAATTAATACACAGAACTTAAGATTCAAATGCCAGCCGGAACAAATGAGTTTTACATGCCCTGTTAGTATCAGTTTATCCCCCATGGATCAATTTTGGTTAAAGCAAAACAGGATCTTTCATGAATCCTAGAGGTCATATGCAAAGACATAGCTGCCTTAGTCGGGATCAGTGGTGAAAAGGGTTTCTTGATGCATTTTTGCATTGAAGCAAACAGTCAAGGAAAGCTACCCATTCCCTTTTCTCCATCAAAGGTCTTGTAACATCCCTTTGTATACAGAGAGGTAATGATTAGAGCCATTGTGTCCTCTCCTATGGTTGAGCTTGCTCTTCAGGAGGCCTGGGGTGGCTTGCAAGGTAATGCCCATTAAAAGTCTCCATAAATTGGGAATGAGGTTTTTTTGTGTGTCAGGAGCAACTTGAGAAACTGCAAGTCACTTCTGGTGTGAGAGAATTGGCCGTCTGCAAGGACATCACCCAGGGGATGCCCTGATGTTTTGCCATCCTTCTCTCCTATCACTGCATGGGAAGCTAGAGCCGACAGATGGGAGCTCACCCCACTCCCTGAATTCATACCGCCGACCTTTTGGTCAGTAGTCCTGCTGGCACAAGGGTTTAACTCATTGCGCCACCAGGAGATCCTGGGAATGAGGTGAAGACCCTCAATGCTCATTGCCATCCTAAGGCCCTTTCTGTCAGATTGTACAGGTTCCATTATATAGCCAATGCGCATGGCTAAAAATGGATCGGAAGCCATTGAGAGTGACTTCGGAATCCAATCTATGAACATCTCCTCTGTTCACAAAAGTATTTGGCGTTGAATGAGAATAGGAAAGTGCTTTCCAATTGGACAGTTTTGCCATTTTATTTGGATCCTTTAGAAACTCCGTCCTGTATCAATACCAAAAGGTTAGATTTTGGCCTTAGAAGATAACCATGGAAAATCCTATATTGTGCTTCCGTTTGCTCTAAACGTTTAGGATATTCCAATTTCTATTCTAGCTGTGCTACTGGAAATGGTGGTTCATGGGCTGGTAGTGGCCCATCTGCGGTGACTTCGTAGGAAAGAGTGAAAGCAAATGGGGAAAACAATCCAGCCCGACCACTGGGAAAAAGCTCATATCAGTCGCCATTTTGGGTTATCTAGGCTGCTGTTCTTAAAGAAACTTTGGTTGGAATTCAGGATCAGACTGACAAACATGTAATGGGAGTAATACTGTTGTAGAGGAAGCACTATTTCTACATAGTGCCAATTATATGCCCAAGATTGTAACAGTCACCTCATAATGTACTGTATTTCTTCAATTCTAAGTCTCACGTTTTTCCTAGGGCCCTTCTACACAGTCCTATATCCCAGAATATCAAGGCAGAAAATCCCACAGTATCTGCTTTATTTATTTATTATTTACAGTATTTATATTCTGCCCTTCTCACCCCACAGGGGACTCGGGGCAGATTACAATGTACATGGCAAACATATAATGCCATAGACACACAACATATATAGACAGACACACAGAGGCTATTTAACATTCCAGCTTCATGAGGGTATTCTGGCCACCCGGGGAGCTGTTGCTTCACAGTCCATTTGTGACACTGATGGAGTACTTCCTCGTTCTTTTGCTTGCTTGATGGAGATTTTATGGCATCGTAAATTAGTTAAATTAGCCCCCCCACATCAGTGGTACCTAAATTTCCTACTTGACAGATGCAACTGTCTTTCAGGCTGCAAAGGTCAACAGCAAGCTATACAATGGTCGGAAGCTCACTCCGACCCAGCTGGCTTCGAACTCATGACCTTTCCGTCAGTAGTAATCTTAATGCAGCTGACTCCCAGCCAGCTGCTACACAGTCCTGGTGCTTTGAGTTGGGTTATCTGAATCCACACTCAAGATAAAGATGGGACACATCTTAGAATCACAGGTGTATCTTACATATTTTTGTTGGCAGTGGTGATCCCAAAATTAGAACTGATGGTATCTTACAATTGAAGAAATACGGTATCTTATCAAGCACCCATTCCATGGAGGGAAGGGGTCCTCTTCCTTTCAGTGATCCAGAGGTGAATGAATGAGGTCCCCCTCCCTTGCTCCGAACTGTCAATCAGAACCAGGACCCCTCTTGCAGCTTTGCAATTGACGCCAATCATAGAGACCCCCTTCTCTCCATGTGGTTGATGCTTAGCAGAGTAGATGTGGATTGTGAACCAGGTTATGCAACTAATGTCATTACATAACCAAGTGGCGCATGAAGAATTCCAACCTGGGCTGCCATTCTTAATTTATTGCGCTGTTTTAATCATCCTAGTGAGTCCTTTGTGGCAAGCAAACGACTCCATCTTTCGCCCCGTTGCAGTGTTTTATGCATGCAGAGCCTCCTTGGATCCTTTCCATTTCCCCAATATAGAAAATCTGCATTCAGTTTGAGGGTTGTGCTTGTAGTATCATCTCATATGCAGCTGTCCGTTGGTGAATGAGCAGGTGCATTTGCAAGGACGTTGAGTTGTGCAACAAGGTTGCAGTTCAATTGCCGAGGAACGCCATGGGAGCAAATTGTGTGCCGGTCCTCGTCTGGGCTCCCTCTCAGCCGTAGTTCATTCTGTCGCGGTGTCCCTTTGCACGGCACCGCAGGTCATTGACCCAATGCAGAGGAGCATGACTCATGCCGCTGAGAACACTTTCCGTGGATTCGGAATATGGTAATGTTCCCAACTCCTCAGAGTTTAATAGCTGTAATGTAACCTTGTCCGACAAGACCACACTTAGATCTTATCCGATCATTACAAATTCGGGTCATTCGAGAAGTGTCCTCGTGGCACTCCCTTATAACACGAATTGCCTTTCCGTCCCCGAGTCTCATCCTGCCTACCATGTCCTAGGACTCAAATGATTCATTTCTTTCCGGAGCCGCTCCCCACCCGATCCGATCTCATTGTTCTTTTCCATCCCCGCTCAGTCTTTACCGCTTCCGACTTTGCTCCAAGTGCTTTGAATTTGTACTTCTAAGCTTATATTTAGAGCAGAGAGAAAAGCATTCTGCAGCCTTGTACGTTCTTATTTGACTTGGTCTAACCGTGGCGCAGAAGTGCTAAATCATCAGCCAAGGGCAGGCGGAGTGTTTTCCAATTTCTAGTTTTACTATAAAACCCAACAGCAAAATTAGGATCACAATGGGTGCCCGCATTTTACTCCAGTGCAGAAATCTTTCCTCTTCTAATACCATTCTTGCATGAATCTCAACCAGCTGCATTATATGATAATCCATCCTTAGTTTTTTGGGACTTACACAAAACCCTAATGACATTTGTACAGTTCCTTTGTGGCCCTATTCTCAAGATATCATGATGACCTCTCTGTTGCATTTCATTTGAAGGACACCTTGCTGCAGATATTTGTGAGGAATGTTGTAATGCTATCAACCCAATTGCCCTAAGTCTCCAGTTGTGCTTTCTCCTCCTCCTCCTGCTCAGAAGAAGAATGATTCTAATATTCCCTATGCACTTTCCTGTTCTTCAACCCCATGAGGTCCAGGCGCTGTCTTCCACTCTATTTCTTCCAATTTCTCTAATATTTCCTCCATTGAAACTACTTCTTGGCCAGTTCTGATAAATAATAGCTTGTATTCTGCCATCTCTGGTTGCCACTTTTCCTTGGATCTCCCACATCCAAACCATAGGATTCCAACCAGAGTTCAATCCATCTTTTTTTCCTATAAGGAGATATTAGGAAACATCAGGACACAAGTCAAGGCTGGAATTCACATTCACTTGTATCATTGCTTATTCTTCTCAGGATTTGGTCGCATGGAGATGGTGAGTCTCATCCTGTAATATGAAGCAGATACAGTTCCAAAATGATAGAGTCATGCTTCCACTTGAAAATAAGCAGAGATGCAACTATATTTCCCAAAGCAAGAAGTAAATACTCAGGCAGTTGTGTTGCGTGAGGATGGATGACGTTGCTCAGCTCATTCTTGGTGTGCACAATGAAGGAATTGAGGATTGTATAACCACAGAGTTAAGGAAAAGTCATTGTTTTACCCACCATTGACCTGGGCTTCATTGAATATTCTTCATGTTGACCTCCACATAGCTCAATCCATGTGTGGTAGAACTTCAGCCATGGTTCAGTCCATCCATTGTAGAAGGTTCAAGCAATCCATGGTAGGACTCTAACCATGACTTGATCCATCTGTGATAGGACTTTAATCATGGTTCAGTCCATTCGTTGATGGACTTCAATACATCTGTGATAGGACTTCAGTCATGACTCTATTTGTGGTAGGATTCCAACCATGATTTCATCTATCTGCAGTAGGACTTCCACAATGTTTCAGTTCATCCACGGTAGAAGGTACAACAAATCTCCAGTAGAACTCCAACCATGGTTTGATCCCTCTGTGATAGGACTTCATGGTTCTGTCCATCTATGGTAGGACTTCAACCTACCCATAGTAGGACTGCACTATGGTTTGATCTATCTGTGGTAGGACTACAAACCATGGCTCAATATTTCTGTGACCAAACTTCAATCATGATTCAACCCATCTTTGATAGGACTTCTACCATGGTTTGATCAATCTGTGATAGGACTTTAACTGTGGTGCATTTCATTTGTTGATGGACTTCAATTCATCTGTGGTAGGATTTCAGTCATGACTATCTGTGGTAGGAATCCAAACATGATTTGATCTATCTGTGATAGGACTTCATGGTTCAGTCCATCCATGGTAGAACTTCAACCCATCAATGTTCGTGGTTTGATCTGTCCATGGTAGGACTCCAACCGTGACTCAATCTTTCTGTGATTGGACTTGAACCATGGTTCAATTCGTCTGATAGGTTCCAACATAGTTCAGTCTATCCCTGGTAGGACTTCATCCCATCTGTGGTCAGATTCCAACCATGGTTCATTCCATGTCAATGTTGCAAAGTGCCCACCAATTCTGACTAGAAAAGGTAGGCAGAGAAGACAATGACTTCTCCCTGACAGAGACCCTTGAATGCTGCTTTCACTTAGACTGTTGGTAAACTCTGGCTTGGTATAGCCTTGCTCCGTAGAAAGTACCTATAAAGTCTCTGAAATAGAACTCTATATATCCCAGGTCTGCTTCCATTGAGTCTAGCTCCCTAGGACCAATGACTGGATACCATCCATGAGAATGCTTCCATGTATTTATTGTTAAAATGCACCTGAGCACTTTAGAAATATGTAAAGGGGGCACATTGTGGGCATTGTCCGAATCTGCTCAACGCATGCAACTGAAAGGTCTTTGAAACCTTGTTTGTATTGACGTCGTCTTTGGACACGATCCATAAAGATTGTGGCCACAGGACCGGAGTCTTCCTTCCCCGCATGATGCCGCATTGTACCAAAGACGCCCACTGCTCCATTCGTCCCTTCTCCCAGCAAATTATTTTGCATATTGATTTAAATTATTTTGCGAGAAAGATATATTTTCCAATTGTCAAATATATATATATATCTATATATATAACCTCTATATTTCCAGCTTGCTTTTTGCAAATCCTAAAATGACTGTCGTGCTTCCTCATTGACCTGAAATAAGTGTTAATTCACAATTTAATAGCAACCACCGCAATGGCTCTGCTTTTTATAATGAGCCCTTCTTTCTATTTTGGAGGGAGGAGCTGGCCAAACCACTTGCTGCCTGGGAAAACCCTATGAAATTCCCCATCAAGTCAGAAGACCCATAAAGGAAACCCATGGGAAGGCAGGATATTCCCTCTTTCCAAACCCAAATGCAAACGCTGTGCTCGCTTGCAAAGGTTTCCAATCCAAGCCTCTTTCTTTCTTGTTTCCATGTCGAAATGGTGCCTTGCTCATTTGATTTGTGCATTGTTGGATTCGTTCAATTTGTGCATTGTTGGGTTTGTCTCCTAGGGACGGCTTTTAGAGTTGCAAAAACATAGATTTTGAAAGGAAGTTAGAGAGGCCATCAAGCCATCGCTATGTCTTCAAATGCCTCCAGAAAAAGTCCATCTAAAATAGACATCCTTTCCTTGGGAATATCTGATGGGAGATAAATCCCGTATGGTTTATGGTAAACTAATTATTTATCTACAAATGGGGTGAGCCCGGCAATGCTGTTTTGTCCGGCCTCTTTATGCTCTATTTTTCTCCTTGTCTTTAAAGACTATTTGTCAGTATATCCTTGAACGCCTAAGACTTGGAGTCTGGGCTATAAATTCTGAATGGCTCGCTCTCAAAAGCTACTTAGCGAGGAAATAAATATGAGTTTAGCCTTTAAAGAAATAGCATTAATAATAGTAAAGACAGTCGAGGTTGGTGGAAGAATACGGGGCCGAATCCCATAAATATAGCAGTGGAAGGGACCCCCAAAGGTCATCTAGTCTACCCAATAAAAACCCAACGAAAAAGCACCCCTAAATCTTATATTGTAAGAAAGTTCAGGCTATATTTTTTATACAATGGAATCAATTAACCTAAGAGGATGGATCAATGGTGGGTGTTTATTGTTGTTATTGTTATTGAAGGCTTTCATGGCTGGAATCACTGGGTTGTTGTGAGTTTTCCGGGCTGTTTGACCATGTTCCAGACATTTTGCCTGCATCTATGTCAGGCATCCACAGAGGTTGTAAGGTCTGTAGGAAACCTCTGAGGATGCCTGCAATAGATACAGGTGAAACGTCAGGAGAGAATGCTTCTGGAACTTGGCCATACAGCCCAGAAAACTTACAGCAACCCATTATTATTATTATTATTATTATCCCCTAAGCACTCAGTGACACGACACAGTACAGTACAATGTTAAATAACTCTGTGTCATGACAATTAAAATACCATTAAAACTCCATTTAAAAGCCAGAGCATTGTGATGAAAACTAGGCCAAACTTGCACTATAGATCCCGCACTAGATCTCTGTATTGAGATTACTATTGGCATTGAAAACAACTCAAGACAAATGGAAAGGAACGTCATGAAACACAATACATTACAAAATCTATCTTTGTGAATGAAGTATGTGGTTTGAAGTAAATGGCAATGAAAATGGATTTTATTGTAATTGTCATGTATTCTTTCTTAGATCTTTTCCCCGGCTGCTTGGGTTCAGGTTAGCTGAGAGTCCAATAATAATAATAATAATAATAATAATAATAATAGATTAATTGAGAATCTACTGTATTAATAACAGTAATAATGACAATAACGATAACAGAATGTGTTGCCAAAGGCTTTCATGGCCGAAATCACTGGGTTGCTGTGAGTTTTCCAGGCTGTATGGCTATGTTCCAGAAGCATTCTCTCCTGACCTTTCGCCTGCATCTATGGCAGGCAAGTGAGGTTTATATATCTGCGGAAAAATGTCCAGGGTGGGAGAAAGAACTCTTGTCTGCTTGAGGCAAGTGTGAATTCTAATGGGAGGGAGGAAGGGGGTCAATGTTTTTAGGGTTGAATACTGTTTTAATTGGAATGACTGTGGATGTTGTTGAGGGATTGTATTTTAATGTTTTAATGTATTTTAATATGTTGTGGGGTTTGGGGTTTTACGCTGTTGATGTGGCATCGAATTGTGCCGTGCTGTAAGCCGCTCTGAGTCCCCCCTCGGGGGTTGAGAAGAGCGGGGTAAAATCCTGAAATAAATAAATAAATAAATAAATGTTGCAATTGGCCAGCTTGACTAGCATTGAATGGCCTTGCAGCTTCAAAGCTTGCCTGGGGAATCCTTTGTTGGGAGGTGTTAACTGCCCCTGGTTATTTCATGTCATGAATACCCCTGTTTTTTGAGTGTTGTTCTTTATTTACTGTCCTGATACTTGCCACCTACCAACAAGAGTTCTTTCTCCCACCCTGGACATTATTCCACAGGCAAGTAGGGTTTATACTGTATATCTTTTATCTTCCACAGATTCCACAGATATTTAAACCCTACTTGCCTAGTTTCCAACCTCACAACCTCTGAGGATGCCTGCCATAGATGTGGGCCAAAGGTCAGGAGGCAATGCTTCTGAAACGTGGCCAGACAGCCCAGAAAACTCATGGCAACCCAACATCAATAGAGTTGAACTATTGAGAACTCCGCAATTTTGCATCCTCACCATATCCAAATGGAACAAGAATTTGCAAAGACTTGCTTTCCTATTTGTATTTTAGCCTATAATATTGGATGCGTTGATTGTTTGTGCCTCACAAGTGAGTCCAGTTTTGGATGCAGACTTCTCACCTTATTGAACCTGGATGTATCCATAGGATGTATATTGTTTTTGCAAACCTGTCTTTTTTCCGGTCTAAAAGGGGAGCTGTATTCCTTTCCCTGCATGATATTCATGTGCCGAAGGATCACATATATGTGACTTATTATATATATTTCCCGTTATTATCTGTCATCTGATCATGCTAATACTGTGTGTGAAAAGGGGGCGGGGAGAGCATTAGGAAAACACATAAATAATCAACATTATGAATATATATTTTTCTGTTTGCAAAAACCATCCACATTTGTACACTTGATTGAAAGAGATATACCCAACACAGTCTGTCCGTACACACATAGAGACTTTTAAATGAAATCCTGTATGGACGCGATCTCCGAATGCAGTCGGATGTCACACACAAAATAATCTGGATTATTTCCCCCCGTTGTCTGTTTCGTTCCTTTGTTCCGTATTTTGGTCCCCGAAGCCCCTTTCCAGCATCATATTTAAACCCAAAATGCATGACTTAAGTGCTAATTAATACTGTATAAATCATATTTTTCAGACATATCTACCAAGAAACCCACAAAAAAAGTTTGCTTCAAAACTTTTGATGACAGAACAACAAACAACAACAAAAGCATATAATGACTTATGGTTGTCTTAAAAATTGTATTGTATTTTTCATTTTTGTTAACTATGTAAAAGGAAAAAAGAGAATGAGAGAGGAAAAAAGAGAGGAAGGGAAGGCGGAGATTTGCGCATTTGGGGGGGAAATCTGTATATATCGAGGAGAGAGAAAAACAAACTAAACACATGTGCCAAGTAAAAAAAAATACAAGATGTACAAAATGTAAATACATGAAAAAAAATTCATTTTTCTAATAAAGATAATTTCTGCCAATTGATACGAAAATGGAGAAAAATTAGAATGCTTTGTCCTTTCGCTGGTCGTCTTTTTTTCTGCATCGTATTCCAGAGATTTACTAAAGGGTTTATGCCAAAATGCTGCAACAATATATAGATTATTTTCATATATCGCTATCAAGAAAGAAGCCCCCAGTGGCGCAGTGGGTTGAACGGCTGAGCTGCAGCACTTGCTGACCAAAAGGTCAGCGGTTTGAATCTGGGAAACAGGGTGAGCTCCTGCTGTTAGGCCCAGCTTCTGCCAACCTAGCAGTTCGAAAATGTGCAAATGTGAGTAAATCAATAGGTACTGCTACGGAAACTGGATATCTAATATCGGAGTTGGTTGAGGTAGGCAGGATTTGCCTGGGTACTGGTTGTGGGGGGTCGGGAGCAGGTCAGGGTTTTGCCCTCCCTTCTGCTCAAGATCCCCGTGTACAACTGGTGGGCCACTGTGTGATACAGAATGCTGGACTAGATGGGCTGAGGTCCGATTCAGCATGGCTCTTCTTATGTTCTTATGTTCTAATGGATGGCAAAGTGAAGCATTATTATTATTCCTATTATTATTTATAGCCCCTGGTGGCACAGTGGGTTAAACTGCTGAGCTGCTGAACTTGCTGACTGAAAGGTCACAGGTTTAAATCTGGTGAGCGGGGTGAGTTCCTGCTGAATTCCTTCAAAAATGTGCAAATGTGAGTAAATCAATAGATACCGCTCCAGCAGGAAGGTAAAAATGCTCCATGTAGTCATGCTGGCCACATGACCTTGGAGGTGTCTTTGGACAACGCTGGCTCTTCAGCTTAGAAATGGAGATGAGCACCACACCCCCAGATTTGGACATGACTAGACTTAATGTCAAGGGGAAACCTTTACTTACCAAGAAATAAATAAAAATTGAGGGAATGAAGGAAAGATGGAAGAGGAAAGAAGAAGAGAGGAATTAAGGGAGGAAGGAAAGAAGGACAGAAGAAAGGGAAGACAGGAACAAATTAAGAAAGGAAGAGAGCAAGCAAAGAAAAGGGACAAATTAAGGGAGGAAGGATGGAAAGAAGGAAGGGAGCAAAGAAAGTGGTGGAGGCTCCTTTGAAGGCTTTTAAGCAGAGGCTGGGTGGCCATCTGTTGGAGTGCTTTAAATGTGATTTACCTGCTTCTTGGCAGAATGGGGTTGGCCTGGATGGCCCACCAGGTCTCTTCCAACTCTAGGATTCTATGACAGGAAGAAAGAAGGGCCAGCGGAAGAAAGTAAAGAAGAGCCAAGGGAGGAAGAATCGAAATAAGAACAGAAGGATGGGTGCAAAGAAAGAAGGGAGAAATGGGAGGAAGGAAGGAGAGCTGGACAGAAGGAAGTTATCAGAAGGGAAGGAAGAAAGGACAAATTAAGGGTGGAAGGAAGAAAAGAACGAGGAAGAAAGCAAACAAGTAACAAATTATGGAAGGAATGAAGGATAGAACGGAAGAGAAGAAAAGACAAATTCAGGGGGAGGTAGGAAAGCAAAAAAGGACAAACGGGGGAAAGAAGGAATGAATCAAGGGCAAAGAAAAGGAAGAACATGGGAGAAATTAAGGGAGGAAGAAGGAAAGAAGAAAGTGAAGAAGAAAGAAAGGGACGAATTAAGAAGGAAGGGTTTTTTTTCGTGTTGGGAGTGACTTGAGAAACTGCAAGTTGCTTCTGGTGTGAGAGAATTGGCCGTCTCCAAGAATGTTGCCCAGGGGATGCCGGGATGTTTGATGTTTTACCATCCTTGTGGGAGGCTTCTCTCATGTCCCCGCATGGAGAGCTGGAGCTGACAGAGGGAGCTCTTCCGCACTCTCCCTGGATTCGAACCTGGGACCTATCCATCTTCAGTCCTGCCGGCACAAGGGTTTAACCCACTGCGCCACTGGGGGCTCCAGAAGGAAGGATGGAAAGAAGGAAGAAAGTAAAGAAAGAAGGGACAAAAGAAGGAAGGAACAAAGAACAGGAGGTAAGAAGGGGCAATAGAAGGAAGGAAGCAAAGAAAGAAGGGAAAAGGGAGGAAGAACTGAAACAAGGATAGGGAGTGAAGAAAGAAGGAACAAATTGAGGGAGGGAGGGGGAAAAAGGACAGAAGGAAGGGAAGAAAGAAAGGATAAATGAAGGGAGAGAGGAAGAGATGAGAGAAGGAAGGAAAGAAAAGACAAATGGGAGGAAGGAAAGAAGATGGAAGGGGAAAAAGAAGGGACTTTAAGGGAGGAAGGAATCAAAGAAGGGAAGAGACAGGAAAGAAAGTACATATTAAGGATGGAAGAAAGAAAAGAACAGGAGGAAGAAAGGAAAAATGACAAATTATGAAAGGAATTAAGGATAGAAAGAATGGAAAAGAAGAAAGAAGGGACAAACGGGGGGGAAGGAAGGCACAAAAGGGGGAGGAAGGAAAGAACAGAAGTCGAAGAAGCAAAGGGGGAAAAGGAAGGAAAGGAAAAGGAAGGAAAAGACAGAAGGAAGCAAAGAAAGAAGGGATGAATTAAGGGAGGAAAGAAAGAAAAGGCACAACTTACGGGATGGAAGAAGGACAAGGACGGAATCACAGAAAGAAGGGAAGAGAAAAGGGACACATTGACGGTGAAAGGAATAAAGAAGGACTGATGAAAGGGAAGAAAGAAGGGACACATTAAGGGAGGGAGGGAGGAATGGATGGATTGGAAGAAAGGAAGGGTATGAGGAGAGAAAAGGAAGAAGAGAAAGGAAGGAAAGAATGGAGGGATGCTTCCTGGCATCCAGTTATAAGGAGCGAAGCGGCCGCCTCAATGGAAAGACAGAAAGCTTCATTCCTCATTATTTTTTTCCAGGTGGATTTATTTCCTCAGATATCACCATAATGTTGGATGCACCTATACTGTAGAACAGGGGTGCTCATTAGGTAGATCGTGATCTACTGGTAGATCTCGAAGGGCGTCCTGGTAGATTGCAGCACAGTGTGTATGGCTCCCATGCCATTTGTGAGGAATGCTCAAGGGCTTATTATACTCACATTTAGCTGAATTCAGTCTTAAAATGTATTATATGGCTCTCACTGAAATAAATTTCCTAATATTTTGATTTATGGCTCTCTGAGTAGTGGGGAGGTAGATCTTTGGGACTTGGTTGTTTTAGAAGTAGATCTTTGGGACTTGGTTGTTTTATAAGTAGCTCGCATGCTGGAAAAGTGTTAGTATCCCTGCTATAGAAGGAATACAGTTCGGCATCACTGCAATGGCTGCAATGCTATGCAATCCTGGGAGTTGTAGTTCTGCAAGGCTTTGAGGCAAATGGTGCAAGATACAGCTCCCAAGATCCCATAGCATTGAGACCTGAAAATGGAAGCAGCGGCCACCTTCATTCATTCTGGTGCCTCAGTGCCATGCAGACCTAGGAGTTGTAGTTTTTCAAGGCCTATGAGCCCTCTCTGCGTTGAAGTTCAAACTACAACTCCCAAGACCCCATAGCATTGAGCCCTGCAATAAAAGAGGTGCCAAATTGCATTTCTTCTGCTGGCTCAATGCTATGTAAACCTGGGAGTTGTAGTTATCCAAGGCCCTTGAGCCAAATAATATGAAGTATAACTCCTAGGATCCTATAGCACCTAGCCAGGACAATTCCAAAGGTGCCAAACCGCATTTCTTCTGCTAGCTCAATGCTATGTAAACCTGAGAGTTGTAGTTCTCCAAGGCCCTTGAGCCAAATAATCTGAACTATAACTTCCAGGATCCGATAGCATTGAGCCAGGGTAATTAAAGAGGTGCCAAATTGCATGTTGTCTGCTGGCTCAATGCTATGTAAACCTGAGAGTTGTAGTCTTCCAAGACCCTTGAGCCAAATAATGCAAACTATAACTCCCAGGGCCCCATAGTATTGAGCCAGGAGAGTTCAAGGGGTGTCAAACTGCATCAATTCGACAGTGTCGATGCACCGACATTGCAAAATGACAATCGAGTTTCCCAATTCCAGCCACAGTTTGGGCATCCGAAGAAAAGCCGACGCGGAGATTGCAAACACAGCAAAGGGGAATATTCTGGGCATCTCTCGCTTTCTGTCTCTGCAATGCGGGAAACGTAGGGAGTGAAATGAAAGCCGCGTGGTATTCTAAAGGTAAAATATTTTGCCGGAGATTCAATAAGAAGCAGAGTTCACCTTTTGACAGGCCTTGTTAATATACGCAGCAACAGGGCAGAAGGAGGCAAGAAAAGAGCTGCCAAGATATATATATATATATATAATTTCTGAATGCATGATAGAAATTCAGCTCCTTTTATCAGACCTGCCAGTTGTTTTGCACGACAGTAAGGAAATCTCATTTCTGGTCCAAGTTGTATGAAGTTGAGGAGCCAGATAATGGACTCTATATGTTGTCGAGGCCGACAGCCTTCAAGCCGCAGGTCGTTCCGCGAGTGAACAAGTCCCAACTTCAGCACACACGCCTGTTCTCGGGTGGAAACCCGTACGTCTTCTCCCTTAGCCCCGCCGGAGCCTGTCCAAAAGGTTCTTGCCATTTTCTGACCTTCTCCCCAATTCTCCTGAATTTTTATATTTTTTTCTCTCCTCCTGCTTCCCGGGCGCCTTAAGACTGCGAGGAGAGCTGCATCCAAGGGAAAGATGCGATAGCTCAAGCGGCAGGGCCAAGGCCATTTGGGACGGGGGTTCTCGGGTTCGGGACCCCAAGGGAGGAAGGAACTTATTCTTATTTTTGCACTTTTATCTTTATTCTTATCTTTCCCCTTCTTTCCTCACTCTTGGGACATCTCTGAGCTCAGAAGGAAAAGTTCTGAGAAAAGAATTGGCCTATGAAGCAGGGGGCCTCATCTGTTTGTGTTGGGCTGACATCAGGGAAGCAGAAATCATAAATATAGGTTCATCTCTGTATCTGTGTATCTGTACAATATTGCCCCATGCCTCCCTTGTCCTCTTGTAACCCTTCCCTTCCCCATCTCGCCCTTGTTAGTTAAGAAAAGACTGCCTTGAAAGTGTTTGTTGTATTTGTCAAGAGGAAATGCGACTGAGCCCTGTTCCAAGACCTTTATGGATCACCATATTCATATTGCATGCGTTTCCTGGTGAAGATCTTGTTATGGTACAGTCAAGCCCTTGTCTTGGCCCCACGCTTCATCAGTCCTGAGGCGGTTTAACGGTTGGATTTCTAGTCTAACTAAACTAGCCTTTGGAACCTGGACAATAAATGTTTGTTCTTCACAACGGGTGACACATCTGGCCTCGGAAACCAAGGTGTGCCCCAGAATAAGTTATTTTGTCACCAAAGGGTCTGAGTGAATCACCTTCATCAGGCCTTCTTCCTCTTCTCCCTCATTCACATATGGATGAGACACATCAACTCAATGATTTCATCACTTCCAGGTGTTGCCCCAGGTCGTTACCTGGCCCGGACTCTTTGTTTTCATTCATATGCCATCCTGACAGTAATCTCCGCCTAAGCTCCTCTTCCCGGACATTCCTTATATGGCCACGGACCTCTGATTGGCCGAAGCAAATGGGAGTGAGCACCGATAGGCTCCCTGGAGCTGACCGACGTCCCACCCATCAGCTGGCCTCAACGTTCCAACCAATCACCAGCGGAGCCGGCCCGGAAGAGGGCGGGCGGGAAATTCAATTGTTTTGACAGTTCTGTAACCTTTAAAAACCAATGTTTTGAATGTATTTGCACGCGTTCTTTGCGGGAATCAGGGAATTGCGGTTCGCATCCTCTCAGCTGAGCAGAATAAACAATTTCGTGGCATCTACCTTGCAGCATTGGTGAGCATAATTGGATCTAAGGGAGGCGGGTAGGTTTCGAGGACCTAGTCGCTCCGGGCTCGCCAGGTTAACCGAACCCTCGCGGTCTCTGTCCCGCAGTCGGTCTGCGGGACTTGCCCGGTTGTTCGACAACAGTTTTTGGCTTACCACGAAGGGACCCCTTCTGGAGGGATTTCCGACCAAATTTTAGGGACAACTAAATTTCCAGAAGGCACCTGGTCCAAGAACTTCTTGGCCAGACTATTTGGGAAAGCGATTGGGTTCTTGGGAAGGGGACACCTTTTCCAGGATTCAGAGCCTTAGACTCGCTCAGATCACATTTCCAAACATCTGGCTGGCCTTCCAAGTTCTGGCCAAAGGAGCCGGGAGCACCTTGACTCCCAAAAGGTAGAGCCATCGAAATTGAAAACCGGGAAAAATCAGCCGGGAAGTGTCGCCCCGCGCGTAGGTTGACGGATTCGGGTTGATCTCTGCGTGGATCTTCAGGTCTCCTGTAACAAAAGGGATCCTACGCCCCGGGCGGTAACATCTGGCGCTCACGGCGAGTTAGGGCAGTCCAATCTTGCGGTTACAAACTTGGGGAGAGGAAAGAAGCGGCCAGCGCACTAGGCCCGAGCCCCTGTCTGGATCTCCCCAGGTGATTGGTCTCTTGGGTTACTGGTACCGAACCGTGGGGATCGCCTGTATTGTGTACGGCTGTCGTCAAGTGTCCCCTTAGTCGACTTCGGGTCGAGGGCTTACCACTAACATGGGAGCTTGCTCTAGCCGCAAAATGCGCCTCATCCCAGAGGGAACACCGGTAGGCAAGATCTTGGCGAATTGGGATGAGATAGCGGGAAAATCGCTCGCTTCTGCCAAGCTGGTCAAGCTTAGCACGCGAATCTGGCCTTTGGTGCCCCTTCCGGGGAGCGCCAACTGGCCGATCCACGGTAGTCTGGACGAGCAATTGATTCTCAAATTGCAAGCCCACTGCCATGGAGAAGCCAAATGGGAACAACTGGCCTATGCGGCATGCTTCATGACCCTGTACCGGAGAGAATATAGGGGTGAGGGAACTCCCCAAGTTCTGCCATGCAAGGAAGTTGGGAAGACCCCTCCTTCACTCCAAGGCATCTCTCCAGACCCATTCCCCCCTCCTCCTCCTCCCGAGGAGGACCCCTTTGACACACTCTCTTACCCCCCTCCTTATCGATTGGCGGGCCCAGCGGGCACCGCGACCCTCTACCCCCCTCTCCCACTTCCCCCTCCGTCGCTCATCGGGGCGCCAGGAGAATTCCCTGCCCCTCCTCCACTTGTGCTTGACCCAACCCCTCCTCCTCCACAGCCCATCCCGTCCGCGCCCGCCCCTCTTTCCCCCCGCATGGTCCAGCTCTTGGAGTACCTGTGGACCCCTCCGTCAGACACCTCCCCGCCAGATTCCGTCCAATCTTGCCCCAACTCGAGAGCCTCCTCAAGGCCCCCGAGCCCCCGTAGGATCTGGTCACCCCCCCCTCCTTCTCCTTCCCAGACGCAGATTCACCTCCCCAGGCAGAAGGAGCCGCGGCTCCTTCTCCTACCCCTGTAACTTTTCAACCTTCAATTTCCAAGCAGAGCCTCAGGAGCCATGCGGCCCCATCCGCCACCGTAGCCCCCCTCCAGAAGGTTATGGGTGCCTTGGGACGGCCGGTTCTGGTCCATATCCCTTTTTCCACAAACGACCTGATGAATTGGAGGAGAGAGACACCACCTCTCTCCCAGAACCCCACCGCCATGGTAGAATTGTTCAGGACCATTTTTGTCACCCATCGCCCCAATTGGGCAGATGTGATGACTCTGTTATCTTCTCTCCTCAACCAGGAAGAAAAGAGGCGGCTGCTGGTGGCCGCACAAGATGTGGTGATGAAGGCAGATCCAGACGAAGGAAGGGATGCCGAGGTGGTATTCCCCACAAGGGATGCCCCAAATTGGGATTATAATGATGAGCAGGGTCGCCTGGCGTTGGCGGCATTCCACAGGGGAATCCTAGCCGGGCTCCCTTTAGTCTATCCTAAGGCATTGAACATGTCAAAGTTCTATGAGCTGAAACAGGGGCCCGATGAGAGCCCCTCGGATTGGTACGATCGGATCTGCAAGGTCTCCCGTCAGTATACCAACATGGATCCTGCGGATCCCCAGTATGCCAAAACTCTGAATTCTCTCTTCATTGGGAGATCCACTAGAGACATCCGACTCAAGCTCCAGAAGCTGGAGTGTGGGGAAGGTCAGCCTATCTCCCATCTAATAGATCTTGCTTTTAAGGTTTTCCACAATCGGGAAGATGCCGCGGTGGAGAAAGAAGAACGGGACCGGAAAATGCAGGCCGAGACCCAGGTTGCTTGTGTGGTAGCCGCCCTGGCAGAGCGGGGACCTGCAAGGGGGAGCCGGGATTTTGGGGGACGTCCTCGCTTTGAGGGACCCCGGGAATTTCGTTGCTATGGGTGCGGGGAGACAGGGCACATCAGGCGACACTGCCCCAAGGAAGATCACCCCCCGGGAGGAAGCTTTGCAGGGGCACGCAGCCGGGTGTTGTGACTAGGTGGGGAGATAGTCCTGGCCCCTAGTGACCCTGTGGTGCCTCTCAAGTTTGGGAAGAGGACGATGGATTTTCTCCTTGACAGCGGGGCCACCCATTCGGTGGTCACCGAAGGTTTCAGGGGAACTGAGTTGGGACCCAGGGAAACTCGGGTGGTGGGAGTCTCAGGGAAGTGCGCCCAGCGATTTTTCCTCAAGCCCATGGAATGTGAAGTTGGGGGGAGGGCTCTTTCCCATGAGTTCCTCTACATGCCCGAGTGTCCCATGCCCCTTCTGGGTAGGGACCTCCTGTGTAAAATCAGGGCCAAGCTAGCTTTTGGGCCTGAGAAAATCATCATGACCGTTCCTCCCGAGGAGGCCTGGAGAGCCCAGGCGTTCCTGCTTGAGCAACAAGAACCAGCCTCTCCCCCGGTGCCATACCGGGTCCTTCGCCTTGTGGATCCCCGGGTGTGGGCGGATGGGGTTCCCGGCAGGGCCAAGAACATCACTCCCGTCCACGTCGCCCTGAAGCCTCACGTGAAGCCCCCTAGAATTCCCCAGTATAGGATCCCCCTGGAGGCCCGGAGGGGACTTCAGCCCATCGTAGACAACTTCTTAGAACACTCTCTCCTCAGGGAATGCTCCTCTCCCTACAATACCCCCGTCTTGCCCGTGAGAAAAGCTGGGACGGATCAGTTCCGTTTGTGCAGGACTTGCGGGC